>JASCZW010010356.1:0-37169 GCA_034211315.2 Aedes japonicus
TTTAATTTATCTGTAACTCTGCGTACCCTTAACCAAATTAGATGCAACTTTTTCCATACGATCACAAATTTATCCTAGTTTTTGGAAGAGTAGCGGACATTTCTGTTATTTTCCGTAGTTCCGGATTCATTATCAGGAATCGTGAAGGAAGTACCCTACCAGTGTAATGGCCTGAGTTAGAACTGTATCAAACCTGGCTTGCGACATATCACACTTCATGATTTTACAAACCAATATCGCTGGTAGTCAACCTGAGAGTATTCTCTTTCACATTGGCCACACCTGGAGACGTTCCGGATTCCCCAGGGAAGTGGCCAGATTTCGAATGACGTCAAACCCTGGCTTGCGACACATCAAACTTCATGATTTTACAAAACAATACCGCTGGTGGTCAACCTAGTTTTCTGATGAAAGGTTTTTAAGTTTTAGATGGAAGCTGTTCAAGATTATGATGGAAGCTTTTCAAACACCTGGTTGATGCTTCTAAAGCATCTGATGGAAACAGCTCAATATTCTGATGAAAGGTTTTCCAGCTTCCATAAAAAGCTTATTGAGCTTCAGTTGGTAGCTTAAAAGCTTCAGTTGAAGGTTCTTAAGCTTCTATGGAAACTGTTCAAACTTCTGTTGGGATCCTTTACAGCTTATTATGGAAGCTTTTCCACCTGGATGTTTGAAGTTTTACCAGCCTCTAATGAAAGCTTTTCAACTTCTGTTGGATACTTTGCAAGCTTTTGATGGAAGCTTTTCAAATTTCTGATAGGTGAGTCGAAAACGATTCAAATTTAAGTCAAGTGCTTGACTTCGCACGGCCGCAAATTCTGATTCTGTTTTTCTATGCTCATAAGACAGCTTTTTCAGATGTGCGGAATGTTTTTTGATATAAACTTTATTATCTATTGATCTAAACTTTTGGGAAGCTTCGAAAGCTAACGTAAGCTAGCTGAAATCTTGGTTTTTCATTGAATACTATTCAACCTTCCAGGCTTCTCAAGGCAGCTTTTCAAACTATTAATGGAAGCTTCTCCTGCGTTTGGCGAAAGCTTTCCAAGCTCCTTATGGAAGCTTTCCAGCTTCCGATAGAAGCCATACCTGCTTCTTTGGAAGTTTTTTCGATTTCTGTTGGAAGCTTTTCTAGCTTCTGATGGAAGCTATGCTTCTCATGGAAGCATTTGAAGATTCTGTTGGACGCTTTTATGACTCTGAGAGAAGCTTACCAAGTTTCCGATAGATACTTTCCAACCTTCTGATCGGAGCTTTTCAAACTTTTGATGGAAGTTTTTCAAACTTCAAAGAGTTTTCAACTTTTTTTATGGAAGTATTTCCGCTTCTGATAGAAGCTTTCCAATGGACTTTCTGATGGTAGCCTTTCAATATTCCGATGGAAACTTTTCCTACATCTTTTCCAGTTTCTGACTGAGGATATTCCGTCTTTGAATGAAGGTTTTTCCAGCTTCTGACGAAAGTTTTTCCAAATTTTGGTTGATGCTTTCCCAGCCTTTATGGAGTTTTTCTTGTTGGAATGTCTAAATTTCTATTGGAAGTTTATGAAACTCTTGTTGTAAGCTTTTCATGCTTCTGGTGGATATTTTCCAAGCTACTTTTTTAGAAAACCGACCTCAGGTTGACCGCAGATAGGACTTTTTAACGTTTTTGCTGGTTGCTTTTCCAGCTAGTTGAAAGTTGTGATGCATTTGGTAGAAACGTGTTTAGCTTCTGAATAAAGGCCTTTGCCAAAACTTCTAGAAGATGCTCTCTAACGTTCGAAAAAAAAACATTTCCAATCTTCTCAATTAATATTATTATAAATTTTGAGGTTTGAAATATTCGTTTCTAAGTATTCGTTTCTAAGAGAAGCATTCCAAGCAGCTCAGGGGCTCTTCTAAATTTTTCGAAAAGTTCTATTTTTCCTTCAAAGGAAACGTTTTAATTTCTTACAAGAAACTTTGCAGTGCTTTTCTATTCTTACAAGAAGCTTTGAGAGCTTTTGGAGAGCTTTTTTCTGTTTTATTGATTTTCTGCAGCCATTTCTAAGAGAAGCTATCAAACTTCATTTCTAATTCCGTGGGAAATTATTCAAGCATCTTAGCTTGCGGAAGACGTTTATCAGTTCCATGAAACTTCTTAAGTATTATAGCTTCTATCACCACGAAGCTCCTTAACTTGCTGTGATAGATTTTCAAGTTTTTGAAAGGAGCTTTCCAAGTTTGTTGAATGTTTCTTTAGAACGTACGTGATACTCAATCGTTAGCCATCGGATTTTGATGCGGTTTTTTTCAGATAATAAAAAATTATCCTTGTTTGTAAATCTGCGCTAGTTTTTCCGCAAATATCCGTAGTTTCGGATTCCAAGGTGGGAGTACTGGGGCAAGTACCTGACCAGGAATGGCGGATAAAATATTTTCAGATGTGAAACATGGCATGCGGCATATCAACGATTTAGCAAAACTAGGTCATCAGAAGACATTTTGAGGATTTCTGTGGCTATATTCAAATATTTTCCAAGACTTGGCTTGTGACACATCAAATTTTATGATTTTGCTACTTCGGAGGACATTCTGAGGATTTCTTACCATACTGGCCTCTTAAAGTGACCTTCCGGAGTCCGAGTGCCTCCGGAAAAGTGGCCATATTCCAATCGTTGCCAAAACCTGGCTTGAGACACATCAAACTTTATGATTTTACAAAATAAGGTCTTCGGAGGACATTCTAAGGATTTCTGACTATATTGGTCACTAAGGAAGGCCCTACGAGATCCGAGTTCCTGCGGAAAAGTGGCCATATTGAACTCGTTACCAAATCCTGGCTTGCATACTGGCCACTTGTAGTGGCCCTACGGGATTCAAGTTCCTCCGGAAGAGTGTCTAAATTCAAATTGTTTCCCTAAGTGGCCAGTATGGCCAGACACCCTCAGAATGTCTGATGGAAGCTTTTTAAGCTCCTTATGGAACATTTTCAAGCTTCTAATGAAAGCTTTTCAAATTTCTGATGGAAGCTTTTCGTGCTTCCGATGGAACGTTTTCAAGCTTCTGATGGAATCTTTTCAAGCTTCTGATGGAAGATTTTCAGGCTTCTGATGGAAGATTTTCAGGCTTCTGATGGAAGGTTTTCAAACTTCAAAGGAGATTTTTTCATTTTTTAATGGAAATATTTCTTGTCATTGGAACTTCTGATTGAAGCTTTTTAAGCTTCTGATGGAAGCTTTTCCAGCTACTGATAGAAGGTTTTCAAGCTTTTGATGGAAGCTTTTCAAACTTCTGATGGAAGTTTTTCAAATTCAAAGTAGAGTTTTTCAACATTTTTATGGAAATTTTTCCGCTTCTGATAAAAGCTTTTCAATGAAATTGAAGCCTTTTAAGGCTCTGATGAAAGCTTTCCCAGCTTCTGATGGAAGCTTTTCCAGCTTCTGATCGAAGCTTTTTCAGCTTCTGATGGAAGATTTTCATGCTTCTGATGGAAGGTTTTCAAGCTTGTGATGGAAGCTCTCCAAGCTTCTGTTGGAAGCTTTTCTAGCTGACGGAAACTTTTCTTACTTCTGATGGAAGCTTCTCCAGTTTCTGACTGAGAATATTCCATCTTTGCATGAAAGTTTTTCAAGCTTCTGACGAAAGCTTTTCCAAATTCTGGTAGAAGTTTTTCCAGACTCTTATGGAGTTTTTCTTGTTGGAATGTTTAAATTTCTGTTGGATGTTTATGAAACTGTTCTTGTAAGCTTTTCATGCTTATGGTGGATATTTTCCCAACTGCTTTAAATGAAAGCTGACCTCAAATAGAAGCTTCTAACGTTTTTGCTGGATGCTTAACAAGCTGGTTGAGGGTATTGATGCCTTTGGTAGAAATGATTTTAGCTGGTTGAATTAAAAAATTTTCCCAAGTAGCTGGAAGAAGCTCTCTAACCTTCGAAAAAACCTTTCCAATCTCCTAATAAATACTTAATTTTTGGTTTTGCTTTTTTTTATCAAAAAAGCATTTTGAACATCTCTGGGCTTCTTCTAAAGCCCCTGAAGGGTGCTATTCTTAATTCTAAGTGAACGTTTGAAGTTCTTACAAGGAGCTTTGGAGAGCTTGTTTTTTAACGAGGAGCTTTGGAGAGCTTTTTTCTGTTCTGATGTTTTTTTCAGCCATTTTCTAAGAGAAGCCATCAAACTTCATTTTGAATTCCGTGGGAAATTATTTAAGCATCTAGACAAATGTATTCCAAAACACGTTTGAAAGCTTTGCAAGCTGCTTTTGAAAGCTTTTTAAGCTTTCGATGGAACGTTTATCAGGTTTTGATGAAAGTTCTCTAAGCATTATAGCTCCTAGAACTACTCATTACGAGACTCTTAAACTTGCTGCGATAGATTTTCAAGTTTTTGAGAGGAGCTTTTCTAGTTTGTTGGATGTTCCTTTAAGCTAATGATGAAAATTGTTCATGTGTCGTTCGGAAGGATTTGCAGTTTTTAATGGCATTATTTTTATAGTTTTTCCATGTTGGAATTTTTTTAAATTTTTATTGGAATTTCAGAAGCTTTGTAAGCTTTTCATACTTCGGTGGATATTTTCAAGCCTATATTTTTAAGAAAGCTGACCACAGCTAGACCTCAGATAAGAACTTTTAAGGTTTTTTGGATGCTTTTCAAGCTAGTTGAGGGGTTTGATGCATTTGATAGAAATATTTTTAGCTTCTGAACAAAGGCATTAGCCCAAACTTTTACAAGAAGCTTTCTAGTCTTCGAAAAAACCTTTCCAATCTTCTTTATATATTTTTTTTAATGTTGAGGGTTGAAATATTCCTTTCTAAGAGAAGTATTCCAAGTAACTCTGTGGCTCTTCTAAAGCTTCTGAAGAGTGCTATTCTTCCTTCAAAGTAAGCGTTTTATGTTCTTACAAGAAACTTTGCAGAGCTTTTTTTATTTTTACAAGAAGCTTTGGAGAGCTTTTGGAGAGCTTTTTTATTTCTAAGAGATGCTATCGAAGTTAATTTTGAATTCCATGGGAAATTATTTAAGCATCTGGGCAAATGTATTCCAAACACGTTTGAAAGCTTTTCAAGCTACTTTTGAAAGCTTCTTAAGGTGAATCGCTGCTCCATGTATTTTTTCCTATCTTTTATTTCTTTCTCGCAAACTTACCTCGCAATTACAAATTGATATTTCTCGATTGCTAGTTAATAAACTTTTTAAGTATTATAGCTTCTATCATTACGAAGCTCTTAAACTTGCTGTGATAGATTTTCAAGTTTATGAGGGAAGCTTTTCATGTTTGTTGGATGTTTCTATAGGCTAATGATGGCAAATTTTTATAAGTCGTTTGGAAGCTTTTTGCAGTTTCAAATTGAATGTAGTTTTTGGTGTAATATTTTCAAGCTTCTGTAGGATATTTACGAAGTTTTTTGGAATGCTTTTTGGTATCAGATAGGAGGAGCTTTGAGCGTTTCTACAGGAGGCGAAGTTTTCCAACCTTCCAATTAAAGTCGTCCAATTTTTTAAACAAACATCGTTATTTTCAAATTTTGATGGATTATTGCAAGCTTCTAAGAGAAGTTTTTCAAGCATCTCTGGGGTTATTCTAAAGCTTCTAAAGTATGAAATTCTTCCTTTATAGCTTTTTTTCTATTTTGTGAAGTTTGCATACTTCTAAGGGAAGCTGTCAACGTTTGATGGGAGAATTGAAGAATATTCTAAGGTAATGCTTGTCAATACTCTGTGGAAAGGAATACTTTAAACCAATGGGATGAGACCTTTACTCACAAGTTTCCTTGCCGCGTTCTTCTGGGAGGATGCTTTTAACTTTTAATTTAATCAGTTATTGCTCTGACTCTCTTCAGCCGATAATTTTTTTCTTATAATCTTCTGATGGGAGCTGTTCACGCTTCTGCTGCAAACTTTATATGCTTCTGTTAAGAGCATTTCAAGCTTCTGTGGGAGTTGTTACAAGATTTTGTTCGAGGGTTTACAAGCTTCTATTGAATGTTTTCAAAGCTTTCGTTGGAATCCTTTCAAGCTTCAGTTGCAAAATTCGGTTTGAAGCATTTCAAGCTTCTGATGGAAGCTTTCCAAGCATCCGTTGAAAGCTTTTCACCCTCTTTTTTTTTGGTTATTTCTCTTCATTTCAAGAATCAGATGTTTTTCAGATGAAGCCTCGGATTCAGGTAAAACTTTTTTTAAGAAACATTTGCACCTTCTGGTATGAAAGCTCCTACCACTACACCACAGACGCAGCCAACGCTTCTTATAGAATTTCTTCATGTTTTTGATGTTTAATATTCCAATATGTTTCGACGAGCTTTTCAAGATTCTACTGTAAAGCTTCCCAAGTTGCTAAATGAACCTTTCCCAATTTGTCAGAAATTCTTTTCAAGCCACTTTGGGCACTTTCGGGTTCTTCTTGAGCTTCTTATTCTTACTACTGAGGGTGCATTTTTAAGTTCCCATGGTAAAACTTACTGAGCTTTAGGAAAACAAAATCCAAGCTTTGTAAAAATCTTTGCATAGGTTTGGTTCTGAGAGTTAGTTCACAGCTTTCGGATAAATCTGTTGAAAATTTTGTTGACGTTTTACTTCTTTTGGAAAAACTTTATTACAGTCGAGTGAAAGCTTCTAGCAGTATGCTTGGAATCTGATGAAGCTTTTCTGATTCTGATATTATATTGTCTTACTCTGTAAAGAAGTTCAAGTATGTTATGGAATTATTTCCGCTTATGATGCAAGCTTTTACATGAAATTTCTGATAAAAGCTTTTCAAGCTTGATGGACGCTTTTCAAGCTTCTGATGGAAGTTTTTCAAGCTTCTGATGGAAGTTTTTCGAGCTTCCGATGGAACGTTTCAAGTTTGATGCAAGCTTTTCAAGCTTCTAATTGAAGCTTTTAAGCTTCTGATGGAAGCTTTTCAATCTTCTGATGGAAGCTTCGAGCTTGTGATGGAAGAGATTTTGTTACTTCTGATGGAAGATTTTTATGCTTTTGATAGAAGCTTTTCAAGCTTCTGGATGGAAGGCTTTTAAACTTCAAAGAAGACTTTTTCATGCTTTTTTACGGAAGTTTTGCCAAGACTTCTGATAGAAGCTTTTCAATGGAACTTTTTGCATGGAGCTTTTCAGCTCTGATGAAAACTTTTCAAGCTTCTGATGGAAGCTTTCAAGCTTCTGATGGAAGCATTTTCAAGGCTTCTGATGGAAGTTACTTTCTAATGAGTTCTTCTGATAGAAGCTTTTCAAGCTTCAGGATGAAGGCTTTCAAACTTCAAAGAACAGTTTTTCAAGCTTATTTATGGAAGTTTTGCCGCTTCTGATAGAAGCATTTCAATGGAATTTTTGAAGGAGCTTTCAAGCTTCTCATGGACGCTTTTCAAGCTTCTGATGAAAGCTTTTCTTCTGGTGGAAGGTTTTCGAGCTTCCGATGGAACGTTTCCAAGCTTCTGATGCAAGCTTTTTAAGTTTCTAATTAAGGATTTTTAAGCTTCTGATGGAAGCTTTTCAAGCTTCTGATGGAAGATTTTCAGGCTTCTGATGGAAGATTTTTAAGCTTCTGATAGAAGCTTTTCAAGCTTCAGATGAAGGCTTTCAAACTTCAAAGAAGAGTGTTTCAAGCTTTTTTATGGAAGTTTTGCCGCATCTGATAGCACCTTTTCAATGGAATTTTTGAAGGAAGCTTTTCAAGTTTCTGATGGAAGCTTTGCAAGTTTCTCATGGACGCTTTTCAAGCTTCTGATGAAAGCTTTTCAAGCTTCTGATGGAAGGTTTTCGAGCTTCCGATGGAACGTTTCCAAGCTTGATGTATGCTTTAACTTCAATTGAAGCTTTACGTCTGATGGAGCTTTACTTGATGGAAGCTTTTCAAGCTTCTGATGGAAGCTTTTCAAGCTTCTGATGGAAGATTTTCAGGCTTTTGATGGAAGATTTTTATGCTTCTGATGGAAGCTTTCAAACTTCAAAGAAGTGTTTTTCAAGTTTTTTTTTTGGAAGTGTTTCCGCTTCTGATAGAAGTTTTTCAAAGGAATTTTTGAAGGGAGCTTTTTAAGCTTCTAATTGAAGCTTTTTAAGCCTCTGATGGAAGCTTTTCAAGCTTCTGATGGAAGCTTTTCAAACTTCTGATGGAAGATTTTCAGGCTTCTGATGGCAGATTTTTATGCTTATGATGGAAGCTTTTCAAGCTTCTGGTGGAAGGCTTTTATACTTCAAAAAAGAGTTTTTCAAGTTTTTTTATGGGAGTATTTCCGTTTCTGATAGAAGCTTTTTAATGGAATTTTTGAAGGGAGCTATTCAAGCTTCTAATGGAAGCTTTGCAAGCTTCTCATGGACGCTTTGCAAGCTTCTCATGGACGCTTTTCAAGCTTCTGATGAAAGCTTTTCAAGCTTCTGATGAAGGCTTTCGAGCTTCCGATGGAAGCGTTTCCAAGGTTCTGATGCAAGCTTTTCAAGCTTCTAATTGAAGCTTTTTACGCTTCTGATGGAAGATTTTCAGGCTTCTGATGGAAGATTTTTATGCTTCTGATGGAAGCTTTTCAAGCTTCAGGTGAGGCTTTCAAACTTGAAGAGTTTTTCAAGCTTTTCTATGGAAGTTTTCCGCTTCTGATAGAAGCTTTCAATGGAATTTTGAAGGAAGCTTTTCAAGCTTCTGATGAAAGCTTTCAAGCTTCTATGGAACGCTTTTCAAGCTTCTGATGGAAGCTTTTCAAGCTTCTGATTGAAGCTTTTTACGCTTCTGATGGAAGCTTTTCAAGCTTCTGATGGAAGTTTTTCAAGCTATTGATGGAAGATATACAGGCTTCTGATGGAAACATTGCAAGCTTCTCATGGTCGCTTTTCAACATTTTAAGCTTCTCATGGACACTTTTCAAACTCCTGATGAAAACTTTTCAAGCTTCTGATGGAAGCATTTCAAGCTTCTGATGGAAGCGTTTCAAGCTTTAATGAAGCTTTTCAAGCTTCTGATGGAAGCTTTTCAAGCTTCTGATGGAAGATTTTCAGGCTTCTGATGGAAGTTTTCAAGCTTCTGATGGAAGCTTTTCAAGCTTCTGATGGAGCTTTTCGAAAGCTTGATCGAAGGATTTCAAGCTTCTGATGGAACGTTTCAAGCTTTAATTCGAAGTTTTTAAGCTTTATGAAGTGTTTCCGCTTCTGATAGAAGCTTTTGAATGGAATTTTTGAAGGAAGCTTTTCAAGCTTCTGATGGAAGCTTTGCAAGCTTCTCATGGACGCTTTTCAAGCTCCTGATGAAAGCTTTCAAGCTTCTGATGGAAGTTTTTCGAGCTTCCGATGGAGACATTTGTCAAGCTTCTGATGCAAATTTCTTCAAACTTCTGATGGAAGCTTTTAAGCTTCTGATGGAAGACTTTTCAAGCTTCTGATGGAAGATTTTCAGGCTTCTGATGGAAGATTTTCAATGCTTCTGATGGATGCTTTTCAAGCTTCTAGATGGAAGCTTTCGAAAGTATCTGATGAAAGCTTTTCATGCTTCTGATGGAAGCTTTTCCAGCTTCTGATGGAAGTTTTTCAAGCTTCTGATGGAAGCTTTTCAAGCTTCTGATGGAAGCTTTGCAAGCTTCATGGACAGCTTTTCAAGCTTCTGATGGAAGCTTTTCAAGCTTCTGATGGAAGCTTTTCAAGCTTCCGATGGAAGATTTTCATGCTTCTGATGAAGTTTTAGCTTTGATGAAAGCTTTCAAGCTTCTGATGGAAGCTTTTCAAGCTTCCGATGGAAGAATTTCAGGCTTCTGATGGAAGATTGTTATGCTTCTGATGAAAGCCTTTCAAGCTTCTGATGGAAGTTTTTCGAGCTTCCGATGGAACTTTTCAAAGCATCTGATGGAAGCTTTTTAAGCTTCTAATTGAAGATTTTTAGCTTCTGATGGAAGCTTTTCAAGCTTTTGATGGAAGCTTTTCAAACTTCTGATGGAAACTTTTCAAACTTCTGACGGAAACTTTTTAAACTTCAGAGTTTTTTAAGCTTTTTATGGATGCATTTCAAACTTCAAAGAAGAGTTTTGCAAGTTCATAGAAGCATTTCAGTTTCTGATGGAAGCCTCTCAAGCTTCTGATGGAAGCTTTTCCTGCTTTTGAAAGAAGCTTTTCAAGCTACTGATGGAAGATTTTCAAGCTTCTGATGGTAGCTTTACAAGCTGACGGAAACTTTTCTAATTTATAATGGAGGCTATCCCAACTTCTGGTGTAAGCTTTCCAAGCTTCTGATGAAAGCTTTTTCTATTTTCTAATCCAAGTTTTGAGCCTTTAACGAGAATTTTTCGTCTTAAGTTATAATTACACATGTGTGAAAATTTTGTATCTGATGATATGAAAGTGAAAAATTCGTAAAAACGTTTCTAGGAGTAAACTTCCGAGCACATGGGAAGGCATTACCAAATATTTGCTGGAGAGTTTCCTGGGAATTTATCAAACCATTCACAAGATGTTTTCACCTTGAACCAAACTCCCAATTCTCTTTGAAACCTAACTCCACCGACGCATCGAAGCCATGAATGGAATGACGATTGAAAACACTGAACGAAATGTGCGTGGGTGGACGGTCTAATGTGTACCCACGTTCTCCCCTCCCATCAATGCTCTTAAACACAGCTTTCCGTATCATCGACGTTTTGAACAAAAGAGAGAAAAAATATGCCCTAATGCCAAAGTTCAGCTCGCCCCTTGCCATCCGATTCCCGGGTAAAAATTTCGCTATTTATGTCCAAATCGCAGCTAACTTTCCCATAATTTCATTTCGCAATCAAACCAAAAAAATAAATAAACATGAACTCAATGTCACGTAATGATGATTTTTTTCAATCCAAGGAGGCAGAGCTAGCAAACTTCAATTCGGGCTTCAACTGCTGTGTTTAATGTAATCGTAGTGCAGCAAATCCTTCGGTTTTACCCCCGCCTTAACCCCGCCAACACCGATGATGATGATGTGCTGTCACTGCTCTTTTCCAACCCCATTTCAGGAATACTCGAAGGAGGCGGTGGCGCACGTGCAAAAGTACCTCATGAAGAACGAGGTACCGGTGAATCTGTTCGAGCCGTACATCGACGAAATCTTTCACCATCTCCGGGGGGAGCCGTTTCGGAAGTTTCTCGAAAGTGACAAGTACACCCGCTTCTGTCAGTGGAAGAATCTCGAGCTCAACATCCAGGTAAGCGTTGAAATCTTCTTTTTTTTCTTTTCCGGTCGATTGTCGAAATCTCCGAGGCTGAGTGAAAACAAAGGTGCAAATCAAGCCTGCTCAGACAGAATTTATTGGCTCAATTGGAAAGTTATTCAAATTTGTCAGATTTGTAGTGTTCTCCGTCGTCTGATTGACTTGTCTTTCCAGTCGGCAGTCTGGGATCAGAGAACAAATTCTGGGAACATTTTTCCATTTATCCTTTCACCCGATGATTTTGTAGTTTACTTGGATGCTGGGAAATCGTTGTTGTCATAATCTAATTGCGAACTGTTCTCGGAGCTGGGACCGGATCAGGGGTGAAAATTGATGAAAATGAGCGCAGACCAATCAAAATTTTAACGCAAATCGATTGAAAGTAATGAAATGGGGGGAAATCTGGCGTTGGATCCGGTGCCAATATCCAGAAACGAGGGCGGCTTTTGTTCGAGTGATCCTGTTCCATTTGCTTGAAATATGAAACGAAAGTCCCACCCCCTTTCGCTTGGATTGCAGCGCAGCACACGCGAAAGATAGACTCCGTCCGGCGAAGACACTTTCTTCGCTCCTTATCCTTAGTAGGCGACGATGATGGGATGATTGTTGCTAAGGATAAGATGAGCTCTCCGTAGGGGGATGAAAATCCGTTTTCGCATTGTCAGCACGATTTTCTGAAGGCAAATCGACGTGGCCGATCGGCGAAGGATTCGGGATGGAGGCGGCAGGTGCGGCCACGGACAAAGAATATAATCTCGAATATGCGTGGATGGGCGTGGACACGAGCACGGAAATGGGTACTTTGGGAAATCGTCGATGACCAGTGGTTGTGCAAATTTTGCGGTTTTATGTTGTGGCAACACGGAAACTGGGAACTGGGACGGGCTGGCGTGATAGAATGGAAATGATTGTTGGTTTGCTGAGATGAGATTTTTACCATTCTGTGAAGAGCAACATAACCTTAATGGGCGACGCCGGATGAGGGTTCTACTATTTATGATGAGCTAATGCAAGGGCCGGCAGAAATACGACTGTGCGGGCTTGTCATATAAATGAGGTACGGTTGTTTGTATTACGTTGAATAACATTGCTGATTTTAGGATTTATCACATTCACCCAATCAGATCTCGGTAGGTCTCACAAGCAATATCCACCGCTTAACATATACATATACATTTGTGTTTAGGGATGTTCAAATTTCTTTTCCAGTTTTGAATGCAAGACAAGGTCCGTATGAACTGCAATCGTCATATAGATTCACATGCCTTTCAAAAAATGAGACCCGCGTCCCATTTTGAAAACCAAAATACAATTTGCAAACAGCTCTCAATTATTGACCAAAATTACATCTACGAAATTCTCATATAGTTATTTAGACCTCCACTATAAATAAATTTACTGCTGATCCTGGGTCATTCAGTATTGTGAGATTCGGTGAGTTCTGTCCGATTTAAAAGTTCATGAGTTTGTTGTCAATATTCTTTATGTTCGTTTGCAGGATGGTTTCAATTGAGTAAGGTTCATTTTTGCTGTATTTGAACATAGTTTTTTATGGAAATAATTTTCAAAATTTTGAATTGAAGCCTGTCGTAGAAATGAAGCAAATAACGAACACTTCGTGCTTGCATCCAACTGCAAGCTCTGCAGCGTCTGGATATTTTTTTCTAACTATAGAGAGCCTCTCAAAAGTTTCTAAAGCAAACTGTAGGTCTTATTTTTACTAATCGCTTGAAGATTTTTCAATGCTTTCAGGCAAAATTCCAAGACATAGTGAAAAAGCTATTCCTGGGTGTTTATCAATATTTTGGAGGATTTTCAAACTATTGATGGAAACATTAAATGTTTTCATTCTACATTCAAACAATTTACGAGAAGCTTCATAAAGAAGCTCAAAAAGCTAGTTGTTAAAATTAGAAATGAATCGACCAAAATTTGTACACCCTAAAAACAGAAGCTTGTGATTTTCTATAAGCTTACATTCTTCAAAACCCTGCACTTAGTGCTTCAAATGTATCCATCTGCTTGAAAAGTTTTAGTAAGAAATTTGAGAACTTTTCATCAGAAGTTAGGACCATAAATCTCCTATCAGATGCTCATGAAACTTTCATCCTTCCAGCTTGTAAGTCAAGAAGTATAATCAGCTGCAGTAGTAAGCAATCAGTAGCTCCAAAAAATCCACCCATAAGAGGTTTGAACAGCTTAACTTTCACCAGCAACTAGAAAGATTCATATTCAAAGCTTGAAACGCTCTTCAAGCTTTAAATGTATCCATAAGAAGCTTAAAAGCTATCGCTTAAAGCCTCTTTCGAAAGCTAGAACTAGAAACATGTTTCTACCAGTAGCTTCGTTTTAAAAACTTCCATTAAAAGCTATGAAAGCTTCATTCCAAAACATAAAAGTCTACTATCAGAGCACGACAAGCTACCATTAGCAGCTCCAAATTTATCTAAAGCATTTGAAGCTTCCATGAGAAGCTTGAAATGCTTCCATAAGAAAGCTTTCATTAGAAGCATGACGGGCATGTTGCCACATTCGGATCGGTTTACAGAGTTATCTCTCCGGCTCCTCACCAGGTGTGAAGTTATGAACCCCCAGGTAATCGAAAACTTTGAAAAGCTTCTCGAGTTGAATCCTCAAACTTACTTCATGACTTTGTACCATTTGTTCAAAACACAGGATGTCAGCCCTTCGCAGAATCTTTCCAATTGTGTTTGCTACTCTGGCTTCGGCAGTTCTGTTCATTTCGATTTATTCATGAAGCAAGCGCTGAATGTCGCTGAATTAGCGGCAATAAACTTTGCGCTAGATACATATGTTTGCCTCACTAACACCGGATCAGTACTTTATTTTCACGGATAGTCTCAGTTCTATAGAGGCTATTCGCTCATTGAGGCCAGTAAAATACATGAAAATACAGGAGCATCTAAGTGCTTTATCTTTGCGTTATTTTATTATCACCTTTGTATGGGTCCCATCTCATTGCGCAATTCAGGGCAATGAGAAAGTGGACTCGCTTGCATAGGTGGGCGCTATGGAAGGCGATATTTATGATCGAAAAATCGCCTTTAATGATTTTTTTCCTATTTTTCGTCAACAGTCACTCGTCAGTTGGCAGTATAAATGTAGTAAAGAAGATTTTGGGGCGATGGCAACATGCTATCATCCCAAAGATGTCGAAGAAATCTTGGTTTTGGGGTATGGATGTGGGTCTAGATTTCATTCGTGTGATGTCTCGCCTCATGTCCAATCATTATTCTTTGAACGCTCATTTATACCGTATTGGGCTGAGTGGCAGCAGTCTCTGTGAATGTGGAAAAGGTTACCAGGACGCAGATCACATTGTTTGATCATGTGCTGAGAATCGTGGAGTCAGATCTGAGCTTTATGATTCCCTTCGGGCTCGAGGTAAACAACCCAATGTACCAGTTCGAGATATTTTGGCTGCACGTGATCTGGAGTTTATAAAACTCATTTATGTGTTTTTGACTAACATTAGCCTTAGATTTTAGTTAGTTTAACATGTATGTTTAGTATAAGTTTTTTTTTCTATGTTTGTGTGTGTGTTTTTTTTCTCTTTCAAAAATGTTGAAGCAAAAAGAAAACCAAAAGTTGTATTGTTTTAAGTTTTTGTTTTTACAATTTAGAATATAAAATAAATATGTTATGTAAACCTCGAGACGGCCGCGAGTAATCGGCTCGATCCACTTAACTTTAGTTTTAAGATACATGATGTATACAAATATGAAAACATGGCTCTGTAAAGTTGATTCGATTAAGCCTGTACAAATAAATGATTAGTAAAAATAAAGAAGCATGACGGGCTTTCGTCAGAGGTTTGGCTCTTAAATTTGTTTGTGGTTTAAGAAAATGCTGACTTAAAAACCTATCTAATATTGCCAAAACCATCCAGCTTTATTAAAGTTTTATGAAAGCCACTAAAAATCAATTTGGTTTTAGTATGGCACCAAGAGGTGCCAATAGGATTCATATTTCAGTCAGGTTTATGAGAACCTGCACAGCTTGTTTACAACGATTTAAGAACCTTGTTTTCTCAGATTTCTTCTACTCCCATCAATGGTTTTATTTCGACTAAAAGGACTCATAAAATGCTGTTTTGAAACGCCGTTTTAGGACTCATTCCTATTATCTCATTATGGTTCGTTGAAAACGCATTTTAAAACCATTTTGCCTCCACTAAATGCATTAAACGGCAAATTGACCAAATTACCAAATGGTTTTATAGTAGCCATTGTGAAGATAAGCTGACTTTTTGGCAAAACTGTGATTTCTTCTAATCGCCATGTTGAAATATATGAAATAATTGAAATGTGGAAAAATAAATACACCAAATTTTAAATGTAATGCAACTAAACTGCAGAGCAGAGACTAATTTTGGTATTCTTTTAGATGCCCTTATTGAGTTCCATAAATTTTCAAGATATTCATGATTAATTTATTGAATAAATTTGTTTAAATTTTGTTTTTGTTGTTGTAAACTCGCATAATCTCCGAGGCGCATTTATTGTCGGCGCTTATCGTGTCAATATAAACCATAAAATTAAATGCGCATATGATTTGGACCATGATACGCTATGAAAAAAAAAAACACTATTTGTTTTGGATTTTGCTATCAAACAAAATTTACCGCTACACTGGAACTTTTTTCTTCGACATTATTTACTGTTAAATGAATCAGGAGAGCAGAGAATCGAACAAAGCAGAACAACAAAAACCAACCACGATATCACCGTGAAGTTTAACATCTATGCCCTTTTTTCCTATGCTAGTTTTAATGGCAGTCAATAGGTTTTATGCAGGTTCTCAAGTAGTCATAACATCTTTCACTAGAACATTTTCAAAATTTGTATGGTCTTGTAAAGATTTTAATTATTTTTTTTCACAACCGTCTATAGAGAGGGTCACTTTGTACAAATTTCGGCTTTGAAAAAACATAGAGACGGTCTTGGTAGACAAAACAGTTTTGAATGTAGTTTTATCAACAAAGCCGGGAGAAGTGCTATACGGCTGGAATAAAACTAAAATTGTTACTTGGGATATTACCCATCCGTATTGAATCGGTTAAGGTATAACATGAAAAAAGAAAGCATGTTTTTTTCTGCTTGAACACTTCACTGAGAATACCAAATGTTCAGCACTATAAATAAAACTCCTGCCTCAATCGGATCCTGACATATACTGCATTGTCAAATTCGGTGAGTTCAATCCGATTACAAAGTTTATAAGGTAGTTGTCAACATTGTTGATATACGTTTGTGGGATGGTTTAAATTGAGAGACGTTAATTTTTGCTGTATTTGATCATAGTTTATGGTTTTCAAAATTTTTAAACTATCAAGAAACCATCCAAATTTTTAAAACTGCACTAAACCTACTAGCCATAGATTTAATTTTTACAAATCGCTTGAAGATTGTTTGATGCTTCCAGGCAAGATTTCAAGTTATCGAGAAAAAGTTCCTTCTGGGCGCTTTAGAAGCCTGTTGAGATCGTCTGAGTTTTTCAAGAAAACTTTCTTTATTGAATCTTTTCATTTATATGATACATTTTTGAAACATTTTTTGAAACATTTCTAATTGACAAGGGAAGTAATTCGGGTATAAAATATTGAAGTTTGTGCTTTAAAAAATTCTGGTGGGAACTTTTCATCAATTCAGTGAGGGATTTGCACGCTGCTTATGAAAGCATTACAAACATTAAATTAAATCATGAAAAGCATCCATTTGAGGCACAAAAGGCTAGTTTTTAAAGTTTACCAGAATTTACCAAAATATTTTACATGCTAGAATCAGAAGTGTGGTAAGCTCTGAAGGCTACCATGCTTCAAAAACTCCTTAAGCGCTCCTAATGTAGCCATCTGTTTAAAAAGTTTTTGTCAGGAAACTTTCCATCAGAAGCTAGAAATCTTTGATCAGAAGCATGAAAAACTTCAATTAGAAGCCTAACAAGCTTACAATCAAAAACCTTAAAAGCTCCTTCAAAAACTCCTATCAGTAGTTCACAAAATTTCCAAACTTCCAGCTTGTAACTCGCGAAGCATCAGCAGCAACAGTAGCTGTCAGCAATCAGCAGCTCGAAAAGCTCCATCTATAAGAGGTTTGAAAAGTTCAACGAGCTCCAGAATTTAAGAATTTTATCAAAAAAAAAAATGTTTTGAATGTTTTCATATTCTTTATTTAACCTTGAAATATTCTTACCGAAATTTTGAGTAGCACATATCGAAACATTTCCTCAAGTAATTTGATACTCTTCGATTAAAAAGCTATTGATTAGAATCTTTAAATGCATCCATAAAGAGCTTAAAAAGCTTTCGTTCAAAGCTTTTCTAAAACTAGAATCTGAACCATGAAATGTCTATTAGCAGCTTCGTTTGAAAGCTTGAAAAGCTTCCATTAAAAGCGTTAAAAGTTTGTTTCCGAAATTTGAAAATCTATCAACAGGAGCAAGAACAAGCTACCATCAAGAGCTTTATTATCTTTAATCGGAGACAATTAAAGTTTCAATGAGAAGCTTGAAAAGCTTCCATTTGATTGTTTTCATAAGAAGCTTGAAGGGGTCTAATCTGAGGCTTAGCTTTTAAATTTGTTTATGGTTTGTGCTATCGTCAGATGAAAGATGTAGTTGGATCCAACACTTATTATTCCAACGAAATGTAGAAAAGAGTTAAGCTTTCCACCTAACGAGAAACAATAAACTACAATTGTTTTGCCCCGTCTTGTGTAGCGTCTTTTGTATGAATGTAAATTTTTCACGAGGAACTTAAAATCCTTTCATCAAAACTTCCATCAGAAGCATGGATTGCATTCAACTTAAACTTCTTAAGCAACTTCTGATAACAGTTTTTAAAGCTTCACATAGAGACATATCGAGCTCTAGGTCGTAGTTTTATGATCTTTTGATAGAAGCTTTTTAGGATTTGATTGCAAACTTTTGCAGTTTGGGACTATGATCTTTTAACTTCGTATGGAACTTTTAGCTTTTGATAAAGATACTTCAAACATTTAATGAAAGCTTCTGAAATCTTAAAATTAAGCTTTGAAAGTTTCTCATAAAAGTTTTCTCTGCTTCCTATAAAATCTTTTCGAGCTTTAGACTAATTCTAAAGCTCAATTCAAGGTGCTAATGGAATTAATATTGGGAGAATCAGAACTTTTAATAAGCTTCAATAAAGCTTTTCAAGTCCGTAAGCTTGTTCAAGCTTTTGAAAAAAGCTTTCCCGTTATTTTCTTTTAATGATAGCCTTAGTGTAAGACTGTTGACTGAAGGTTTTTTTTTTTGGTTTCTGAATTAACTGATTCATGATTCAGCTGCACGTACTTTGATCTTCTTATCGAAGATTTTTTAGGTTCTACTTGAGCTTCTAATAGAAGCTTCCGAAATACGTGATGGAAGATTCACATACTTCTAATTTCCATTACTTGAAAATGGAGTTTATTAAGCCCCTTGTTGGTACCTTCTCGTGGATCATATGGAACATCAAGATTTGAACTCAAGGATAGTTTGGAGTACCTTAGGTATTCTATAAATACTGTATCTTGTTTATTACAGTGTTATGATGTTCTGTGCAGCTTTCCCAACTAATATTCACGGTGGAGACATCGTGAATCTCCTTGTTGATCATGTAGAATATCAAGATCTGAACTCAAGGATTGTTTGGAAGTTCTAAATAAACTTTGAAAACATATTTTTTTCGCCAATTTTATCCTTTTAATGGTTTTTTTTTCACTTGTTTAAGCATGTAGAATATGAGTCCAATTATGGTATTCGAGTCTACCGTCACTTTGGTCGATAGATCTATTTTGTTATTACAGATGGCGAAACTCAGAACAATAGTAAAAGTGATGAGCTATTGAAACAAATCTTAGAACTCTAATTTTTGTTTCTGAAGTACGTCTAAACGCATCGTTTCAGTACATTTGCCTTTGGGATATGGAAATTTACCCACGAGTTAAGTGTTCTATGAAATTTGTCTTAAATTCCTAGAAGTATCTAAAGAAACTACCCAGAATTCAGGGCATATCCTTAGAAGTTCAAAAGGAGACTTCCCAGAGCTTCAGGAAAATATTTTCCAGAAGTTTAGAAAGAGACTTCCTCGAACATCTCAGAAGGTCAGGCAGAAACTTCTCAGAAGTATAGGGAGAAAATAATAGTAGTTAAAGTAGAAAAATCCCTAAAAACATCACCAACTATCCCTGAAGTAAAGATCATACTTCACAGAAGCTCTGGAAAAAACTTCCTCGAAAATCTGGAGAGGACTACTCAGAGCTTCAAGAAGAAGTTTAAAGACGAGAATTTCTCAGAAGTTTAGGAATAAAACTTCCCAGAAGTTCAGGAAAAAACGAACAAGCGAGGGCACTACCTATAATTTCTCATAAATGCAGAAACAAACATCGACAAACTTCTTTTAATTTCCGAACTTCCAGAGATTCCGGAAAAACTTCCCAAAAGTGTAGTTGGAACTTTCCAGGAGTGATAAATAGTTTACCCAAAGTTCAAAAGAGAATATTTAAAATTTCAGAATCAGGATTTCGCAAACTTCAGGAAAAAACTTACTACTTCCTGTTAGTTTGAGCAATGATTTCTCAAAAATTTAAGAACAACTCCTCCACAGTTCAGGAGAAAACTTCCCAAAAGTTCAGAAGAAGTTTACTCAGAAGTTCAGGAAGAAACTTTCAACAAATGTGAAGGAATTTTTCTAGAATTTCTGTACAGGATGTTTCGGTAAAAGTTTGGGATGAGACTTATTAGAAGTTTAGAAAAAAAAATAAGCAAAGGATAAAACTTCCCAAAGTTTCAGGAAGAATCTTACCAGAGAGGGCACTGCCTATAAGTTTCTGAAAAAAATTCTGAAAAATTTCAGGAATTTAGGAGAGGACTTCCCAGAAGTTCCGAAGGAAGCTTCCCAACAGTTTATTATTATATCGGCACTTGTGCACATATTAATTAATAACTTCCTGGAAAAATACTTAGCAGCTTTGAAACAGCGTCCCTTAAAGGTTTTCGAATAACATCACTTTGATTAGAAATTAGAAGAAAAATTAGTATCCTCCATTTAATTCCAACTACCTTTGCTTATTTTCGACAGATACGCGTATTTCGTCTACAATGTGCAGACTTCTTCAGTGGAACTAAATGGAGGATACTAATTTTGGTAGTTGGAATCAAATGAACACTTTGATGTTATTCACAAAACAAGAGTGAAATATGTAATTATTTATTCTTCTACTGTCAGTAATGATAGTTAAATTGATGAAGGTCCTGAATTATTGTATGGTGTAATATTTCAAGTACATTTTGAGCACTGTAAAGGGTGTTGCGATCAAAATTTAGGCGACTTAAACTTGACGTATTTCCTTTCATCGTGCATTAAAATTTTTTGAACACCTTTCATTTTGAAGATGTGTGTCTGTAGCTTCATGCCTCTAGTTTGATTTTGAGATTAGCACTTCAGTTTTCGCATCAAAATTTTCCACGTGGATGGCGAAAACCCAAACTACTGGCTGTTGAATATGACTAAATCAACTATCACCAACGTATTTAAGTGTTCGGTGAACGATTGTCGACAGCCAGGAAAGCTGGATCGGAGAGAAATCGAAAGCCGGAGGCGACGACAAAACGAGTTGCCCGCTGTTTCGAGCGGAAACACAACCTCTCCGTCCGAGATTTCGCAAAGAAGCTGAAAGTGGCGCCTTCACTCGTGGATAGAGCTAAAAATCGTTTACAGTGCGACCGGAACTGTCGACCAGCAAATTTATCTGAGCGAGTGCCTAAAAAAAGGTCTACCGTCTTTCCTGAAGTGACACGATTGTTCCTAACTATTTTGGCCGGATTTGGCATCCTGCCATTACGGAAAAAAGGCCATGGAAGGGTATGCTGTCAACAACGTTCAAGTGATGCCCAAGGACAAGAACCCTCCCAACACGCCCAGAGCTCCGCCCAATCGAACAATATTGGGCCACCGTCAAGCGGAACCTTAACAAGACTCAAAATACTGTTGTGTGCGAGAAACAGTTCAAGGCAAACTGGCGTTCTGCGACGAATAATGTGGACAAGTAGACTGTACAAAATCTTATGGCAGATATTAAACGAAATACCCGGCAATTCGCATTCGGTAAAAAGGAAGCTTAGCTGAAAAAAAAAATTGAATTTGACTTATTAATAAAAACTTTGATCGACTCACACACTGTACAGGCAGTAAAAAATATTTGGTCTAACCAGTCCAACGCAAAAAGTTTGTGAAAAATCTGCCATCTCTGAAATAAAAACTTCTGATCTCTTTTGTTGAATGATTCACAGGATGACAGGTGTTGGCGGGTTTAACAACAAGAAATACAACATCGGTGGAGGGAACGCAAAGTAGGTCTATTTTACCTGGCTCTATACAAGTGTTGCTGATGCAAAGTTCCAAAAATAGACCACCGCTGGAGATGCTCTTACTGCTGGTTCAAATCGGTTCAAATTGACTCTGCTTGTTTTCCCAATCACCACAGCTACATTTTTAAGTGTCCCCAAACAGCATCTGTACTGTTGGTTTCAGTCGGTTTGAATCGGCTCTCAAGCGTTATGTTTCTTGTTCTTCACAACAAAGTAAACCCCTTTCACAATCTGTGAGTGATCCCTATGTGACCCCAATTTGTGGGTAGCCTACATAGCATCCTTACTGTTGGTATTATTCAAGTATATTTCTGTATATGTGTACCAACTAAATGAGAAAAATCTGAATACAAAGATACCCAACCCTACCATTTTATCGAACTTGCAACGCTTGCAACTAAATAAATAGAAATTGTTTAAATATTATCGTTTTCTAATGTGTGTAATTTCTGAAAAATAAAACGTAGGTGTGTGTATTATGTTTAATCGTGGTTTTTCGTTCTGTGTAGAAGCATTTCATAGACAAAACATTTATCTTCAAACTACGCCGCATCCTGTCAATTTGAACGCAATTTTCTATTGCAAAAGCGTAGATTAACTTCTTATGCATAATGTACCAAGCATCCCCCTTTTTTGGCTTTAAAGGTGTCACTTTTATCAGAACATGCAGCCTACCCGAGAAATTCATATTTTGTGTTTTAGTTGCCTGGATAATTCTCATTTTTGTATGAGAGCCCCCCCGCCCCTCCAGAGAGGGGAGGGCTCTCAACCCATCATAGACGAAAATCCTGCCTTCAAAAAACCCCGCAGGCCAATTCTCGAGTTACGCAGAAATTTGTGTTTTATTTATATGTGAGCCCCCCCCGCTTTTCAGACGGGGGAGGAGTTTCGAGCCATCATAAGAACTTTCTCCGGCCCCAAAAACTCATGCATACAAATTTGTGATAACAGTGGGGATAGTTCCCATTTTTGGTTAAAATTTGTGTTTTATTTGTATGAGAGCGTCTTCTTCCAAGAAGAGGAGGGGTCTTGAACCACTGTAGAAACATTTCTTGCCTTTCAAAACCTTCACATGCCAAATTTGGTTCCATTTTTTTTAGAAGTGCTAGAGTTATGCAGAAATGTCTGTTCCATTTGTATAAAAGCCATGCTTCCCATATAAGGGAGGGGTCTCAAACCACCATTGAAACCTTTAAAAACGGCCACATGCCAAATTTGATTCCATTACCTTAATTAGTTCTCGAGTTATGCAGAAATTTGTGTTTCATTTGTATGAGAGCCCCTCCTTCCAGAAAGAGGAGGAGTCTCAAACCACCGTAGAAACATTTCTCGGCTTCAAAAACTTCTACATACTAAATTTGGTTCCATTTGCTTGATTGGTTCTCGAGTTATGCAGACATTTGTAATTCATTTGTATGAGAGCCCTCCCTCCAGAGATGAGAGGGGTCTCACCAAATTATAAGAACCTTCTTTGATCCCAAAAACTTCACCATATAAAATTTCACGCTGATCGGTTCAGTAGTTTCCGATTCTATAAGGGTCAGACATACAGATAGACAGACGAACAAAAGTTCGTTCTGTTCTAAAGTTCATTGTCATCGTCGCGGTTTGCTGAATTCAACAGCTGTCAGTGGAACCAATGATTCTGGGCCCGCCGCGATGTTTCAAGACAAAGGCAATGAGATAAGGGTGCCAGCTACCTGATTTTCACAACCTGCCGTACACTGACGGAACTATCAACACTTCCTTTTCATATCGTTCATTTCTAGCAAACATTACTGTCCACTCTTGGGGCCTCATTGTAATGAGCGAACATCTCCTTCTACATCATAATCGTTACTCTACGTATGGAGAATACAAACATAACAATTACAGCACTTTTCTTTTTTTTGTTTCTCTTCTTTCACTACTCTCTTTCCGCTTCTATTCTTCCGCGTCTGCCCATCCACAACTCTTCTTTCGCTTCTATTCTTTTGCCTCCCTTATTTCGCTTCTCCTGGTCCCGTTCGCTTCTCTTCCGCTTCTATTCTTCCACTTTTCTTCCTCTGTTCCCATTCTTCTTATTCTCGTTATTCTCGTCTTTTCTTCCGAATCTCCTTCGGTTTTTCTCTTATCACTTCGCTTCTGTTTCTTTTCTTTCAACTTTCTTCTTTCGCTTATTTTCTTTTTCTTTCTTTTCTTTCACTTCTTTTCTTCCGCTTTCCTTGTTTTACTTCTATTCGTCCACTTCTAGCATCTCAGCATCATTCACTTCTATTCTTTCGCGCCACTTCTTCCGTTTTTCGTCTTTTACTTCTTCTCTAGCATTTGCTTCTCCTCCGCTTCTTCTCTTGCGCTTCTATTCTTTCGTTTTTCATCTCCCAATTATCCTGTTCCGCCCGCTTCACTCCTCTCACTACTTTTCTTCCCCTTCTATACGTCTGCTTTTTTTCGTCCACTTCTCTTCTTCCGTATCTAATTTTTCGCTTCTCGACTTCCGCTTCTCCTCGTCCACTACTATTTTTAAGCTTTCCTTCGTCTGTTTCTTCTTCTTCCGCTTCGTTTATTCCTATTCTCATTCTGTTTCGTTTCTTTCGCTAATCTGATTACGTTTCGCTTTTACTACTTCGCTTTTGTTTCTCTTCTGTCACTTTGATTTTTCCGCTTGTATTCTCCCATTTCTTTTCTTCCACTCCTTTTCTTCCGTTTCCCTTCTTCTGCTTCTTTTCGTTCATTTCTCCTCTTCCGCATGTCATCATTCACTTCTCCTCTTCCGCTTCTCCTTTCCGCACCCTTTTTCGCTTTTATTCTTTCGCTTCCGCTTATCATTTCCCGATTCTCCTTTTCCGCCCGCTTCTCTTCTCTCGCCACTTTTCTTTCGCTTCCATTTTACCGTTTTTCCTGCTTCGTTTCTCTTCTTCCGCTTCTTTTCTTTCCCTTTTATACGTCTGTTTCTCTTCGTCCACTTCTCTTCTTGCGTATCTCATTTTCTGCTTCTTATTTTTCGCTTCTTTTTTCGCTTTACGTCTTCCGCTTCTCCGCTTCCGCTACTATTTTTCCGCTTTTGTTCGTCGGTTTCTTCTTCTTCCGCTTTTGTTCATCCTATTCTCATTCTTTTTCTTTTCTTCCGCTTATCTGCGTCCGGTTCTCTTTTACTACTTCTCTTGTGTTTGTCTTCTTTTACTTTTATTCTTTCGCTTCTCTTCTTCAGTTTCCCGTCATCCACTTTTTTTCTGCTGCTTATTTTCTTCCGCTTCTCTTCTTCCGCGTCCCTTCTTCTGGTTCACTTCATCCGGTTCTCTTATTCTTCTTAACCATGTACGTGTTATTTTTTATCATACATGTTCGTTCTATTTTCATGTTTTTCCCAATTTCTCTATTTTTCTCCGTTTTTTCGAGCAAGTTCCGAGCTTCACTTTCTCCGTTGCCACGGATGCTGGCGTGATCAGAGCTCTAGCAAACGTATGCATTGGCAAAAATGGAAATTTCAGAAAAGTTTTAAAAATCATGTCAAGCTCCAGCGCCATAAAGGTATACCTCAATTATATGTACACGACACAAAGCTCTTCCAATGCTAGTTTCTCGAAAATTACTATTCAATCACGGAAAACAATAACATCATCAGATTGAAGAAACGTTGCCCCTTTGTCTTGATGATTTGCGTTTGAGGAATCGACTTGTAAATTCTGATAAATCAACAGCAGAAAGGTGGAACTGTGCTGTACATTTTATCGAGGTATGCCAGTTGGTTCTATGAATCCTTCTAAGAAAGTAGTTTTAGAGAACCTTTCAATTTTAGCAAATTTGTAGAGCTCTTTAGAGAAGTTTAAGAAAATTAAGAAAAGTTTTAAAATAACACCATTTGAACAAAGCTTCAGAAAAGAATTAAGAGTGCTACAGATAAATTTAAAGAGAACTTCAGAGAAGATCTAAGAGCACTTCGGAAAAGTTTTAAGAAAACGTCAGAGAAACTTTTAAGGTCTTTAATTGAGTTTCAAAGCACTTCAGAAAAGTTCTAAAAGAAGTTCTAAGAAAACTACATAAAATTTTGTAGGAAACGTCAAAGCAGAAAATGTTCAAGAGAAATTCTAAAATAACTTCTAGAAGGCTAAATTTCGCATAAATTTTTGGAGAAGTTCTAAAAAAACTTCTAGGCAGTTCGCGAAAACTCGAAAAAAAGTTAGAAAGCAACTTCAGAAGAGTTCTGAAAAAGAACATCAAACAAGTTTTGAAATGAATGTTCCAAGACAATCTCAGATAAGTTCATAGAGAATACATCAGAGAAAATCCGAAATAATTACAGAAATACACTAAAACACATTAATGAAAAGATAATTAAAAACTTAAAAAATGGGCTTGTAAGCTTTCGAGAAGTTTCAAAAGAAATTATGAGAAATTCTTTGAGAACATCAGAGAAGCTTTCAAAAACGTAAGAGCAATTTCAAAGAAGTCATTGAAGAGCACTTCACAATGGAGAGAAGTTCTGATAGATCTTCAGAAAGGCTTTGAGAGAACTTCAGAGAAGATCAGAGAGATCCTTAGAGAAATTCTAAGAGATTTTCCTTCTTCGATCCCAAAAACTTCTCCATATAAAATTTCACGCCGATCGGTTCAGTAGTTTCCGATTCTATAAGGTTCAGACAGACAGACAGACAGACTCAATGTAATTGCAGCTGATCTAGCCATTACGGCGTAGCAATCACGGGCGGTCAATCATACTCTTGTTCATTTTCCTAGGAAATTTTGATCTTCTACTGGTCTACTTTGAGTGTTGTGTGCTGTCAATTGACTTTAATTAATTGTTAAAATATATTCGTTATTGCAACTGCTGGCTTCAACCTGCGTTACCTCAGCGGACGAAATATTCGGAAGACGAACTAACTTCCTCGATGGCAAACAAATTTCTAACCCCCCCTCCGGATAAGGATCCAACTTCGATCCGCTTCCAAGGAAGTCGTTGTCCATTCGTCGACAGCAAAAACCACACTGCCTAATCATCGTCTTTGTCAACCGCGCTCGGGTCGTTATTCTTTCCCTATCGTTTATGGACTCCACTCACGGAACGGAAACGGCAGACGACCATGCGACCCATGGACAAACCCATGCGATTCACGTGACAGCGGAGATTTATACCTGAGCCAAGGAACACGTGTTCGAGTCGTGTGTCGAAACTGTCCCCAGGGAGGGGGGGTGATTTAAGTGTGTCTGCTCATTTTACCTGGCCCGTTGCCCCCCCCCCTTTTTGGGAGGGCTTTAACCCGATTAGATAGAAGGAAATTAATTGAATCACAATTTATCGCTTCTTCCGTGTCGGGCCGCCATTACGATTCGCTTTCCGTCGTCGTCGTCGTCGTCGTCGTCGCCGTCGCAGTTGGCCGGTGCGTAGAACTCGATCGCATGGAAAATGACAATATCATGGCCTACTACTGGTCCCCGTTGAATCATCGGGGAAAGGCGCTGGATTCAAGGTCGAGTGAATGAGAGAGGGATAATGTTGTCAGTCAAGGCTGTCGCACGCAAACGAAAACGAAAAAACGAACCGAATCGAAACGAAACGGATTCGGCTGAGACGGCGAAGAAGCGAGGATGGCCCGGTGGATGGCAAAATGAAGTGATTCGATTGAGGAAAATCAAATCAAAATCTCATTTGGTCGGGAATTGAGCGACGGACGGGAAAAAGTTTCCTGTGAAAACGAGATAAAGGTTCGTCTCAATGAATGGTGACGAAGAATCGAATGGGAGGGGGGGGGGGGGATGAATTCGTCGCCATCGGGGAATGAACCCGTTTGAGTGCGTGCGGCTGATAGCGATATGCACTTGGGAGATTCTTTCTTTCTTCTTCGTCTTCTTCTGGGAAGTGTTTCGCTGTGCAAACGATCTGTTTTAAAATAGAAAATTGAGCTTTTCTAGAATAAATTCGTATGAAACTTGAAAGTTATCCATTGTTACATTTCCCTTACCTTCAAACTTCCAGTTTTATGGAGAAGTGAGATCGTATTCGACACAATTCTGGGCAACTCGCAAATTTAATTGACTGAAACAGGTCAGGGGTTTCACTCATATCTACATCGTGCTAACCCCTACGTGAATAGAAAATAGTTTTTTTTGTTCCCAAACTCATCAAAAAGTGTCATGCGAAGAACCCACAATCAGAAAAAGTTACGGGACTAATCAAATCTGAACGAAAAACTTTTTCATCCTCTTGAATGTCAATTCACAGTACGCATTGAAGGGAGTTAAACGCGTCTATATGAGACATCCAATCTACATCCCGAAGCAAAAGTCTGACATCCGTTACTTGGAGAAACTAGGGATGCTCGGTTTTCATTCAATTGATTGATTACTCGATTATCAAATTTTTATAACACATGTTTCAGCACAAAACGTCAAATTCGAATACCCCTTATAAGTGTTCGAATTTGTCAACCATCTCTGTAAGATTATGTAAATTTGTTAATTCCATTTGTTATTTTACAACACTCTTTGATAACTTTCTTGCTTTCGATATTTTTGTTCGCTCGTCTTCTTCCGCTTCTACTTTTCCGTTTTTACTTCCTCCGTTTCTCTCCTACGGTTATCTGCTTCCTCTTTTATTCTCTCGCTTCTATTGCTCCGTTTCTCTCTTCCGATTCTACTATTCTGTTTCTCTTCTTTCGCATCCGTTCTTCTGCATACTTTTTTTTTCGCTTTTCCTCTCCCGCTTCTCCTTTTTTCTCCCATTTCTCTTCTATCGCTATTTTTCTCCCGTTTTTATTCTTCCGATTCTTTTCCTCCGTATCTTTTCTTCCGCTTCTGTGCTTCCTTTTCTCGTTGTCCGTTTATTTTCTTCTGCTAATCTGCCTCCGTTTCTCTTTTACCACTTTTCTTCTTTTGATTCTCTTTTTTCACTTTCATTCTTCCGCTTTTGCCTGTCAAGGTGGCGGATTCGTTCGTGCCTTGACCTACCCCGCAGTGGGATGTAAGGCAAAGGAATGCGTGCTTGGTTCGAGTAGCACGCATATATCCAAGCCCTTCGCTCAATTTTCAACCACTTCTATTCAATTTTCACCAGGTAGCTGACGTGCCGCCATGTTTTTGAAGCCAACATCTCAAACATCACAAATGTCACAAATGTTTGTTTTGATCGTTTTGATATCATCGCGTTCCAAGCAGTTAAACTGTTTTGAACGATTTTAACTAATTCAATCTTTAAAAGTTCGTTCTGCTTTAAAGTTCATTGTCATCGTCGCGGTTTGCTGAATTCAACAGCTGTCAGTGGAGCCCATGATTTTGGGACCACTGCGATGTTAGCTCTTTTCAAGTCAAAGGCAATGAGATAGGGGTGCCAGCTACCTGATTTTCGCAACCTGCCGTACACTGACGGAACTGTCAACACTTTTTCTTCATATCATTCTTTTATATCAAACATTATTGTCCACTGCTGGGGTCTCATGGTGATGAGCGAACATCTCCTTCTGCATCATAATCGTTACGCAATGTACGGAGAATACAAACTGACAAATTATAGCACTTTTCTTTTTTTGTTTCTCTTCTTTCACTTCTCTTTTTCCGCTTATATGCCTCCGTTTCTTTTCTTTCGCATCTGCCCTTCTACAACTCTTCTTTCGCTTCTATTCTTTCCTCTCTTCTTCCGCTTCTCCTGGTCCCGCCCACTTCTCTTCTGCTTCTATACTTCCACTTTCCTTTCTCCGTTCCTCTTCTTCTTTGTCTCATTCCGTTTCTTTTCTTCCGAATCTGCTTCCGTTTGTCTTCTATCACTTCGCATCTGTTTCTCTTCTTTCACTTTTCTTCTTTCGCTAATCTTCTTCCATTTCTTTTCTTCCACTTCTTTTCTTTCGCTTTCCTTCTTCTACTTCTTTTCGTCCACTTCTCGCATCTCAGTATTCACTTCTATTCTTTCGCTCCTCTTCTTCTGCTTTGCTTCTTTTCCGCTTCTTCTCTTCCGCATCCCCCCTTGCGTTTCTATTCTTTCGGTTCTGTATTTTCGCTTTTCATCTCCCGATTCTCCTTTTCCGCCCACTTCTCTTCTCTCGCTACTTTTCTTCCGCTTAAATTTTTCCAGCTTCGTTTGTCTTCTTGCGTTTTTTTCCTTCCCTTTCTATACGTCTGCTTCTTTTCGTCCACCTTTTTTCTTCCGTATCTCATTTTTCGCTTCTCTTTTTCCGCTTTACGTCTTCCGCTTCTACTATTTTATGCTTTTCTTCGTCCGTTTCTTCTTCTTCCGCTTTTGTTCTTCCTATTCTCATCCTGTTTCGTTTCTTTCGCTAATCTGATTGCGTGTCTCTTTTACTACTTCGCTTTTGTTTCTCTTCTGTCACTTTTATTTTCCGCTTGTCTTCTTCCATTTCTTTTCTTCCACTTCTTTCTTCCGTGTTCCTTCTTCTGCTTCTTTTCGTTCATTTCTCCTCTTCCGCATGTCATCTTTCCCTTCTATTCTTTCGCTTTTCGTCTTATACTTCTCCTCTTCCATTTGCTTCTATTCCGTTTCTCTTCTTCCGCATCTCTTTTTTCGCTTCTATTCTTTAGCTTCCTTGTTTTCGCTTATCATTTCCTGATTCTCCTTTTGCGCCCGCTTTTCTTCTCTCGCTACTTTTCTTCAACTTACGTTGCTTCTCTTCTCTCGCAACTTTTCTTCCGCTTCAATTTTTCCAGCTGCGTTTGTCTTCTTCCTTTTTTTCTTCCCCTTCTATACGTTTGCTTCTTTTCGTCCACTCCTCTGCTTTCGTATCTCATTTTTCGCTTCTTTTGTTTCGGAAGACGAGAATTCCGCTTTACGTCTTCCGTTTCTCCTCTTCCACTACTATTTTTCTGCTTTTCTTCCTCCGTTTCTTCGTCTTCCGCTTCTGTTCTTCCTATTCTCATTCTGTTTCTTTTCATTCGCTAAGCTGCTTCCGTTTCTCTATTACTACTTCTCTTCTGTTTCTCTTCTTTGACTTATTTATTCTAAAAAGACCTGCGTATAGTTACTACTTCCGTTTCCGATCAGCACTTAGTGTTCTTGCCGTGTTCCTTCTTCGATGCTTGCTTGTGCGTCGGCTTCCCTCTTCAGCATCTCATCATTCACAATTCTATTTTTAGATCAGTATCGGCTGCCGGCTCTACGTCTCCACGTGTCTTCTACGAGGAAGGATGATCTAGTTCTGACAATTCGTTGGATAGAGACTGTGCTTCACTTCTGCGTCTCCACAATTGCCAAGTGACGATAGATTCTGTGTTAGTGAGGCAGGCTATCTCTATAGATCTGGATTCACTGCTGGTAAGTGATGTGATCCAATGTAAGCGCTGTATGACTTCTTTCTATTTTCCAACTCTAGTGGTGATCGAAGAGCTAGTGTCAGCATGACAAGGAACGGGACGGGCTCTGCGGATTCGAACTTCCCGATTCTCATTCTGCTCAGTATTAGCAGAAGCGCGATTCTCCTACGCTATCCATTCTCTTCTTTCACTTTTATTCTACCGCTTTTCGTCTTCCGTTTCTTTCTACCGTTTTCCTGCTTCTGCTTCTTTTTGTCCACTTCTCCTCTTCCGCATCTCATCATTCACTTCTATTTTTTCTCTTTTCGTCTTCTACTTCTCTATTTTCCATTTGCTTCCCTCTTCCGCATCTCTTTTTTCGCATCTCTTTTTTCGCTTCTATTCTTTCGCTTCGCTTCCGTTTTGTTTTTCTTCTTCCGCTTCTTTTCTTCCCCTTCTGTCGTTTCTTTTCTTTCAATGTTCGTCTTTCGGCTCTCCTCTTCCGCTACTATTTTTCTGCTTTTCTTCGTCCGTTTCTTCTACTTCCGCTTCTGTTCTTCCTATTCTCATTCTGTTTCTATTCTTCCACTTATCTGCTTCCGTTTCTCTTCTACTACTTCTCTTCTGTTTCGCTTCTTTCACTTTAATTTTTTACATCTCTTCTTCCGTTTCTTTTCTTTCACTTTTTTCTTCCGCTTCTGCTCTTCAGTTTCTCTTGATCCACTTCTCTTCTTCTGCTAAGTTTCTTCCGCTTATTTTTTGCCCTCTTCTCTTCTTCCGGTTCACTTCATCCGGTTGTCTTATTCTTCCTGACCAATGACGTGTTATTTTCTCTCATTCATTTGCGTTCTATTTTCATGTTTTTCCCAATTTTCCTATTTTTGGTTTAACTTTTTCTTCATGTTGCTTCACGTTTGTTTCGAAAGCAACTTCAGAAGAGTTCTGCAAAAGAACTTCAGAGAAGTTCGAAAATGAATGTTCCTAGAGAATTTCAGATAGGCTCACAGAGAAAACATTCGAGAATATCTAAAATGATTGCAGAAATGCACTAAACATCATTAATGACTGCAGAAATGCACTAAACAACATTTAAAAAACTTAAACTTAATGGTCTTGAAAACACTTGAAGTTTTAAAAGAAATTATAAGAATTTTTTGAGCACATCAGAAAAGCTTTCAAAACCTTGAGAGAAGTTATTAAAGAGCGCTTAACAATAGAGAGAAGCTCTGATAGATCGTCAGAGCAGTTCTAAGAGAACTTCAGATAAATTTTGAGAGCACTTCAAAGTATTTCTGAAAGTACTTCATAGAAGATCAGAGAGGTCCTTAGATAAATTCTAAAAGATTTTCGGAGAAAACTCCACAGAGCTATAAAAGAGCTGCAGCGAATGGTTAAGCGTTAGAGCGTTAGAGATTTTTTTTAAGTTTCAAAAGAGCGTCAGAGAAGTTCTTAACGAACTTCAGAGAATTTAAGAGTACACCATTAGGTTTTGTTTAAAACAGAAATCTGTTAAATTTTATCGAATTCTCAACAGCTTAACGTTCGGTAATACGAACTAACTAATTTCGGCGAAATTCTACTGTTATCTGTAAAAAATTTACCGGAATTTGTAAAATTTAACTGAAATCCGTTAAATCGGATTACCGAACGTTCAGCTATTGAGAATTCGGTAAAATTTTACAGATCTCTGTAAAAAAAATTAACTGTACAGTTCGAAAGAACTTCGGAGAAAGTAAAAAAGGATTTTAACAAAGTTGTAGATGTATGACAGCGAACTTAAAGCAAATAGAAATTCAGAACAGTTTTCATTGAACTAAAGCTAAGTTCTGAATGAATTTCTAAACGAACTTTAAAGAAGTTTCCAATGAATACTGCAAGAGAAATTTACCGAATTTCCAGAAGATATTCATGGAAATCTCAAGAAAACCCCTTCTTTCAAGCAAAGTTTCAGTTGTTAGAAAACTTCATTAAAAGTTCATGATTTAGAAGGTTCAAGAAGAAAACATTCGAAGAAGTTCCAATGAAGTTCTAAATGAACTTCGCGAAAATTCATAAGAAAACTACAGATTACTTTTCAAAGAACTAGAGATATTTGGAGACATTAGTGACGATCAAACTATTTTTAGATAAGTTCTAATAGAACCGCGATAAAGAGAGAGGAAGCTCTTAAGGAAGTTTCAAAAGATCTTCAAAGGATTTTTTATGAGAAGTTCAGAGATACGTTTGAACCGCTCAATGAAGTTTTAAAGCACGCTAAAGAAGTTCTAAGAGCATGCTTTAAATTTTTTTTTGAGAAAATCCCAACAAGAAAAAAAAGAAATTCTAAAACAACTTCTAAAAACCAAACTTCTTAAAATCTTAAGAGAAGTTATGAAAAATCTTAAGAAAAGATCGAAAAACTCAAGGAAACAACTTCAACAGAGTTCTGAAAGAGATCTGTAAAGTAAAAAGTAAATCAAATATGTAAGCTCTTAGAGACTTTATAAACACCAGAAAAAATTTGAAAGAATTTTTCGGAAAAACTCAGAAATACTTCAGAAAAACCAGATCTAAAAGCACGGTCTTACAAAAAAAATCAGAAAGTTTAAAAGATTTTTTGAGAAATTCCACGAGTCCTTCAGAGTAAGAGATCTTAAAAGAACGTTTCATATAAGTTATAAGAGAGCATAGAATTTACAAGAAAACTTCAGAGAAGAAAATCATAGTAATTTTCAGTTTTTTTCCAAGATATTGAGAGAAAATTAGAAAAGTTTAGAAATTTTATAACATTGGAGAATCATTCATTTCCTCCGTGAAGGCAATAGAAGTTTCGAAAATTAAATTTAAAGAAATTCACGAGACTTTGAGTCTAGAATATTCGATCCAATAGGTTAAAAACTGCTCGAAATTGCTAGATAATGAGAAGAAAGATTAGTCATTTCCATATAATTCGAACTACCTTTATTGTTTATCTTGACAAATTTCGCTTATTTCGTGTACAATATGCAGACTTTTTCAGAGTCGTGTACTAATACTCGAACTTGTTAGATGTGACATCAGAGAAGTTTTGAAGAGCTTGTTGGATAAGTTGAGCCGGTGAGAAGTTCAACTGTGATTCAAAACTTTTCAAACAGATCATAGGATGGAAATAAAAAACTCGCTTTATTACCTTCTATAATTATTAAAAAGAATTCTAATGTTTCATCTTAACAACATAGAAGAGTCAGTTTCAATGTAAAACTGCTCAAGGTAAATATGGCCTCCGTCAGATTTCTAAAAAGCCCCTAGAAATTCTCCCAGTAAATTTAAGAAATTCTTCCATTACCTCCAAGAAGTTCTCTCAGAACTTCCAAAAGTTTTTTCAGAACTTCCATGAGGTTCTCCAAACAATTCCAAAATTTCTCCCAGAACAACCACAATATTAGAAAATTTTCTTGAACATCGAAACAAATCTTACTACTATTAAAAAAGTTTTCCAGAACATTCAAAAGAAATCCACCCTGTGCATCCAAGAAGTTGCCTCAGAACATTCATGACGATCTCCCAGAACTTTCAGTTCTTCAGTACTACTAAGTAATGCTCCGAGCAAAGTAGTTCTCCCAGAGTTCTCTTCCAAAAGTTTCTCCAGAACTGCCCAGAAATACTCCCAGAACTTCCAAGAAGATCTTCCAGAATTTCAAAGAATTTTTCCAGAACTTTCAAATAGCTCTCCCAAAATTAAAAAAAAAGTTTTCCAAGGGCTTCCAAAATATTCTCCCAATTTTCCCAATTGCAAAAGCAGTTATCTACGAATTTCAAGGTTCACCCAGATTTTCTAAGAAGTCCTGTAGAACTTCCAAGAAGTTCTTTTAGAATTTTCAAAAGGTTCTCCTAAAAATTCAAAGAAGTTGACGCAAACATTTCAAGTAGTTCTCCAGAAATTTAAAAAAGTTCTCCAAGAATTGCCAGAAAACTACCAAAACTCCAAATAAGTTCCCAAAACCTCCAAAAATTACGTAATCCTTCCAATATGTTCCCAAAATTCTCCCAGAATTTTTAAATTATTGTTTGTATGTATGTATGTATGTATTTATGTATGATAGCCACCATCCCTTCTAGCCCTTGGCTTGGACAAATCGAATAACAAAATTCGTAATACTCACTAAGCTTTCAACAAGATGGCTTGTTAGAAAGGGCGTGTCACTCTCCCTAAGACTGTTGGAGTAGAACTCATTGAATCGGTAGGTCGGTCTTATAAACCCAGAAATCTCAAACTATTCCCCAGAAACCTCAAGATGTTCCGCAAAAATTTTAAGAAGTTTCCCCGCAAATTCGAAGAAGTTCCCCTAAAACTGCTGAGTAATACCAACAAAACTTCTGAGAACCTGTCCAAAAACGGCCAAGAATCCCTTTTAAAACGTCCGTAAAGTTCTAGTATCAATTTGAACTTGAATTTCAAAGGTCACCCAGAAATTACATAAAATTATCGCAGTGCTTCTAAGGAGTTCTCTCAGAACATCCAAACAGTTGCGCATTAACTTCCCAGAAATTTGATACCACTTCGAAGAAGTTACCTCAGAACTTCCAAAAAGTTAACCTCGTGTTTCAAAGGCCATCAAGAATTTCCGGGAGTTATCTCAGGACTTCCAAGGTGTTCTGCCAGAACTTTGAAAGAGTTCCCCATAATTTCTGAAAACTATCCTGAAACTTCCAAAGGAATCTCCTCCATAATTTCCAAAAATTTCATCCAGAACTTCCAAAAAGTTCCTCAAGAACTTTCAAGTAACTCCCGCAGATCATCCAAGAAGTTCTTCCAGAAATACATGAAATCCCAGTGAATGTTTGCGGAACATCCAATAATTTTTTTTTCCAAAACTTCAAAGATGGTATTCTAGACTTCCCCACGATCTTCTTAGAAGTTCCTCCAGAACTTTCAAGAAGTTATCACAGACCAGAGCATTCGAGAAATTCCTCCAGAGCATTTAAGAAGTTCCTCCAAGAAGTACCCCCAGATCCTAGAAGGAGTTTCCGTAGATCAACCAAGATATTCTTCTAGAAATACATGAAATAACCTAGAATTTTAAGAATTTCTCCCAGGGCATCTAGGAACTTTCCCCAGAAGCTTCATAGCTTCTAGAAAGCTCTTCCTTCCAAGAAGTTCCTCCAGAACATCCAAGAAGCTATCACGGACCAGAACATATAAGAAAATTCAACAGAACTTTCAAGAAGTTGCGCAACAACATGAAAGTATTTCCTCCAGAACTATCAAGAAGTTTTAAGAAGTTGCATCAAAGTTATCAAATGATTCCTTCAGAACTTCAAATAATTTACCCTTCCAGAACTTCCAAGAAGTACCCCCAAAACATCCAAGAAGTGCCCCCAGAACCTCTAAAAAGTTTACCCTTGAGCAACCAAGCAGTCCCAACTAAAAGAATTTCCAACCCTGAACATCGAAGTTGTTTCCCAGGAATTATTAGGAAATTGCGCCAGAATATCCAAAAACTTATAAGAAATGATTCCAGAACTTCCAAAAAGTCTCCCCTTGAACTTTCAAGAAGTTCCAACAATTTTAAACCCTGCACTACCAAAAAGTTCTCCCAGAATGTCGAAGAAGTTCCTTCTGAACTTTCAAGAAGGTCCATTGAGCTATCAGGTATTTCCCCCAGAATTTCTAAGAAGTTCCCGTTGAACATCCACAAAGTGCTCCCTCCAACTCAATTAAATGTAATCCAAAAAATTCCACGAATTTCACCTAGAACTTCTAAGAAGTTCCCCCAGAACATTCAAGGAGTTCCCGCAGTTCATCCAAGAAGTTCTTCCAGAAATACATGAAATAACCTATGAATTCCCAAAAAGCTCCCCATGTGCATCCAAGAACTTTCCCCAGAAGCTTCAAGAAGATATCCCATAGCTTCCAGAAAGCTCTTCCAGAACGTCGAAAAATTTTTTTGAAGAAATTTCCTCGGAACATTCAATAACTTTGTTCCAGAACTTCAAAGATGGAATCCCAAACTTCCCCAAGAACTTCCGATAAGTTCCTCCAGAACTTCCAAGAAGTAATGACAGACGTTAACAAATTCCTCCAAAACTTTCAAGAAGTTCTTGCAAAACTTTCAAGGAGTTGCGCATCAACATTCAACATTCATAGTTCAGAAGGATATAAACTATCAAGAAGTTCCTGCAGAAGTTTCAAGAAGTTCCATCAAAATATCAAATGAACTCTAAAACTTCCCAAAATTTTCCCCAGAACTTCCCAAAAGTACCCCCAAAACATCCAAAATGTGCCCCCAGAACCTACAAGAATTTTTCTCTTGAGTAACCAAGAAACTTGGAAAGCTTCCTCCGGGAAACTTTGAAAGTATTATCTAGAAAATTTGGAACCCTTATGCTAGAAAGCTTCGAAAGCTTCTGCTAGAAAGCTTGGAACGACGTTTCTAGAAAACTTGGAAAGCTCCCGCTGAAAAGCTTCAAAAGCTCACATGGAAATCTGTCTC
>JASCZW010010357.1:0-37099 GCA_034211315.2 Aedes japonicus
AATGATAAAATGAACTGACAGCATATTATATCAGTTTTCTACGATGGTCGTCTTTGATCATTTTCAGGATTTTTTCAACTAACACCAGAATTTCCATGAACACAATGAAAAGTTCATCAACCATTATCCATAACAGTTAAAAGTATATCAGTCACTCAACTATTCCTAACTAATTTGCTGCATAATACCTTTGAAATTTTCTGGAGAAAAATCTTTGCTACACTCGGCGGTTTTCATAAAATTCTCACAGTATTAGTTACACGGATATGAATTTCGTCTATTTAAATAAAAAATATCGATGTTCACCTTGAAACATAAGAATTATTTAAAGCAAATGGACGGCATATTTCGAACGAAAATAACATTTTTTGTATCAAGTTCGAGGCATGTATATTTCAACAATGCAATCATCGGGTAGGCGAATTTGAACGTGTACTTCCTTCTCCCGAACGTGAGACCGAGGCAAAGTTTCGACGACATGAGCCAATCGTCACACTTATCGGCAAGTTATTTTCAGTAGTGATTATCTGAGCGCGCTCTTTGAACCTGGAGCCTGTTAGCATTCATGTGAAATCCAGAATTAAAATAACTCAGATTCATGGAAAAAGTAAATTTAGAACGCAACCAGTTAAATCCAAATATTATTTAAATAAAAATAACTTGATCTTGTATCCTAAATTTGTACGTTTATTCTTAGCATGAATATGTTTAAAAAATAAAAATAACATTATTTTAACTTCAAACATCGCCGTCATTTAGTCTCTCAAACATGGAAGAGGGTTTTGAAATAAAGCACGTTTGTGTTTGCAGCCAGAATAAAAACAAAGTTTATGTTTGGATTTACCTGGAATATGTTATGACGGTATTTTTTATGCGTGTAAGAATTCTTTAAAAATCTTCTGGCTCACCCGGCATACTTCTAAAATTTTCAAAAAATCTGCGTGTTATTTTTTCCTCATTCTACTTCGAATTCTTTTGATCTCAGATATTTATTCTAATGACATACAAAATTCTCAATTATTAAATTGTCTTCCTAAAGATTGTACGGGAAAAATTTTGAAAACTTGCATAATTTTCTAGCGTAGCTCTATATAGTGCTATCTCAAAAATAACTTGATGAAACAAAATACATTCTTCGAACGTTGAGATAGAATAAACTTTCCATAACATTTCAGATACATAAAATAGCCCGCATGTAATCACAAACCATTTCCCTTATTGTTGTCGACTGTTTCCGTTATTGTTACAACATTTACCCTTATAATTGAAAAAACCATAAACTAGAACAATCTCCTTAAAAGTTTTATCAATATGTCATATGGTAAAAGGCCAAACAACAATATGTTGAATAGGCGGTTAAGTTAGGTTACTAAAAAAATGGCAATTTTCACGAACAAAATTTTTGCTGTACTCTATGCCAAAGAGTTGGTATATAATCCAGAGCAAGATCCAAACTAAGTGCAGTCAATAAAACACCTTTCAATGACAATATGGCGTACATTAACAATATGTATTAATGTGAGATTGTATGGTGAAAGTGAGATTAAATTATTTTATAACAATAACATAGAATTTGACAATATATCTTACATTCCAAATACAGTTTTGCCTATGTACCAAATTGTTTTTCGTTATGCGGCAGTCCATAATCTGACAACAATTTAAATACAAAAGCCATTCCAAGGCTTTCCCAATCTGAAACTACTGCCAAAAAATCGTCAGTCTTCTGTTTGGGAAGTACCTACAAGCCATTTGATGAATACCTGCTGCGCCGTCGGTACCGAGAAGATCCCATGCTTGGTCACGCCACTTTTCGGTACATCGCACGATTGTGATGCGGTGATGTTAATGGGTTTGCAATATGTATAGCGTATGTAGTGTGTGGTGTAAACTAGAAACCAGACCGGGCGGGGTTCGGTATAAGCCATTCGATAATAATTTAATCGGTTTTGCAAAAATTACTCTCGGCCAGCCGGACAGCCGATTGAGGCGATCGATTGCAGACCGCTAGTTTGACCAGAATGCACCTTTTCCATCACATGGGCGTAATTACCACGTAATTGGGCATGATACAAAGTTCATTGCTTGCTGGCGTCGTTCTCAAGGTGCTTAATTATGCTCGGGGGACCATGGCCATATCATTCCCAAATTAGGGGTTTACACACAGTCCACTCATGGGTCGATGAGAGTACCTCTTTCGGAAAGTACGACTCTTCTCGAGCATAATTATATGTATACAAGTGCGGAAAGACAAGGTCTTGGACTTTCAGCTTTGTAGTGTCGCTGTCCCGGTTATTCATTTTTTTTCCCCATTTCCATTTTGATGGTGATGTACAATTTTGCACCACCAACCAGTTGCTAAACTGGAAAACGACAACGTGGATGGACTACTTTATGAGCCTTAGTCAGCCATGACACACACAGAGCCATCACCACTCTTGAAGCCGGTTCGCCAAAGGCTTATGACCAACGACAGCGGCGGGCCGGCAATTGGTCAATAGAAACACACACTTTGGCGGCTACGAGTGTCATCGTAGACGCATACGGCAAATCTGGCTGCGGAATTTCATCACCCATTGGATGTCGCCCCTTTGGCTTGGTTTGCAGTTGAACGATAATGGTTTCTCTAATTTGGACAATCAATTGTAATTGATGCGGTGATAGAGTTTGGCGGAGTGTCAATTCCCGAGGGCAGGCAATTGCATGATTCAAGGTTGAGCATCGCAGGGTGACTTTTTCGAAAATGTTAACACACGTGTTTGATCGGCTATCTACCTAGTCTTCTAGATGCAATCTACAGGTGAACAAACCCAGTGACGACAACACAACACCTAGAGTGTAAACCGTTTTCATCAATTCGGTGAGGTAAACGTATAGATCCGCCCTAGCCGAATGCCTCAAGTAAATTGGTACAGGTTTTATGGCCCGGAACTTCGGCGCATTAGTACACTGTCTCACGTTACCCCGTTTTTCGAAATCGGATCTTACCACGACTCAAAAGCTTTTAATAAGTATGGATTACAAAAATTATTTACCTTTCTAGGCGCATGTATAGATTGACCGCGGAGAAACAAACTGCTGAGCTTTTGACAAAACTTTAAATCCATGCTTATTGCTAATCTTGGACCCAGTTCATTTCGGCACAAAATACACTGAAAAAAGCCTGGTGGCCGTACACTGAATTATCAATGTAGAAAAAATTTGGCGGACAGAACATCTTTTTGTTTTTTCTTTCTAAATAAAGGGGGAAACTTTACGCTATCTTTTAGATAATATATTGGTGACTCTTGGAACATAAGCTTCGCACTGAATGTTATGTAACGTTAAGACCAATGCCATTCTCTACCTTAGCAAAAAACAAATCTATAAAAGGATTATTTTGAAAATAAACTAGCAACGCTTATGATGCACTCACACCAGTGAACCCAAACTCGCGAACTTTTCCTCTCTCGTGCGTGTGCATATGCGTGCCTGCGTATGTATGTATGTGTGTGTATGTGTGTAAAGAATGAATAAGCTCACGTTTCTTGGCAATCGCCGGACCGAAATGACGGTACAACCGCCAACGGAAGGTACCATGGTCGATTGAATGTTTTGAGATCGGTCAACTGGTTCTAGAGATATGGCCAGAACAAGTTCCGGTGGGTATGGGTAACTTTTGAAGATATTATCTGAAACGTTTCAAATCTATCACGCGATGCCTCAAACTACAAGACGATCTCCATAGCGGATCACCGGTAGTGGTACTGAGTGCCCAGAGAATGTACTTTTTTTGCAAGCCATTCACCCGCTGGTGAAATTTGAGGCCCGCACACCACCAACAGTTTGTGTCTACATTTCATGCGAACGCGGAATATGAAGATAGAAAAAATAAATTTCTCCCTACTTCTGCCGACAGCCAAACAGTTCCGAAATGGTTTGTGACGGTTTGTAAAGCTTGATTAAAAACGCACTTATTTGGTTATTTCAGATTATGTTGTTAGTATCCATTCTTATGATTTGATTCCATATAATGAACATCATACATTTGCAGTAATAAGCTAACAATCAACGGAATTCTGAGTGACAAATTAATGTTGCGAATTTTTAAACCATCGGCTTGAGGCAACGAAAATGTTTCGTCGCCTGGAGAAAACGGTACAGAAATGTCATATGATATTTCTCTCACGACGGTTCACGTTTGTGTGCGTTTCCAATTTGGTCGTAATGAAAACTGTCAAATATCAAAATGTAAATACCAGAATATGCACATTTACCGTCACTGGTTGCGGGTCCCTCCGGAGAAGTGGCCAGTTCTTTTATTTAGACCAAAACATACCACAAAAACATTTCGACCAAAAACATGACATCAAGTGCCCTAGAACCACATTGGTCACGTCCGGACATGTACCTTCGGGGGAACTGGCCAGTTTTTTACTCGGGACCATGGGACACCTTCAAATCACATCAGAATTCATACTAAGCGTGGTGTACTGGTGATGTCAAGTTCCCACAACTGTTTCTTTTCTCTCCTGAATACAGGATCTAGCTGATTAATAAAACAATATATAATACTGCAGGGAAGGGCCAGATCTCTCACATCAGGGGGATGAATTCAGGTTTTTTAAATCTCATGTTATGTGAAGCGTGTATATTTTTAGAGACTTGCTTGATACCCGGAACAGGTCTAGACCGTAGTATTTTTTTTCCACGCGGTGATAGTTGTAACCTAATTTGAAATGACCTGACACCACATAGTGTTAATAAAGCAAACTATAGAGATTAATAATAGCTATCCTTTGACGGCTATTGAGTCAAATTCTTAGTTCCTGAAATCCATGTTTTCTGAAACTTTTGTCCAAATCTGACATTCTCCCATGGAACTGTTCCAAAACTTTTAATAGTGGCGTTTGCTGCGTCCAAAAGCAATCTAGTTGTTATCAAGATAGTCGACATAGTTCCCAAAATCCTTCAGTTTTCCGGAAATCTTGTCCTATCATAGCTCCTGAAAGCTTGTTCACCCATTCCAGGAATATTAAATAGGCTCTCTACGGAACCAATAACATTTTTTCATTTCACTGTTTTTGTGTCTAATCTCTAACAAGATATAGATGACTTAGTTCTTAAATCCGTGTTATTTCCGGAACTTCTTCGGCCGTATCTCCGAAAATAGGAATCCGATCTCCAACATTTAATAAAGTTCTATGAGACTACAATACCTTTTATTTGATGGTCGTTGCACTTCAATCGGACCGCTTGTTTTTGTCTGAGAAACAGGAGTTACTTCCCTAAAATCCGGTATAATCAGGGTATTGTTCCAGCAATATCCTCCAGAAATCCCGGATACCTGAATCCAAAACAATTCAATAGCATTCAATGAGACCACATGAAAACCTCATTTGGCGCTCGATTCGGTTAAGTGGTTTCTGAAAAACACGTGAATTAAAGGGCGAACACGAAATTATTGCGACGACATCCAATAGGTATAACTTTTTTATCATCATTGGGTAAAAATCAACCAAATTCTTGCACACTTTCTCATTGATGTGTATTGTTTACATGCTGTCAAACTCGAAGTCGTGTTTTTCGATTCAACTAAAATGGAGGTGAACCAACGCGAGTCGAGAGAACAAATTTTTTCCAAACACCTGGAATTTCCTGACCTGTCGCACCGGCAGTTGGGAAACATGTTGAACATTCACCATTCAACCGTCTCCAGAGTGTTGAAGCGGTTCCAGGAGCGGTTGACGTTGGACCACGGCAAAGGAGCTGGAAGAAAACCGGGACCGGAGAACAAAAAGACGGAGGGAAAGGTGAAGCGGATGATTAAAGCAAATCCCAACGTCTCAAGCCGTGATTTGGCTAAAAAGATCGGCATGTCGCAGAGCTACGTCCAGAATGCAAAGAAGAGAGCTGGACCACATACATACAAGGTACAGAACTTCCCAAACCGCGATGAGCGGCAACAATCGACGGCTAAAACTCGGCACGGAAGCTCTACGAGAAGATGCTGACAAAATATGGCTGCTGTGTGATGGACGACGAAACGTATATAAAAGCCGATTTTAAGCAAATTCCGGGGTTGAGTTTTTCACCGGCAAGAGCAAGTTCTATGTGGACGACAAATTTAAGAAGAAGAAATGTCGAAGTTCGCCTCCAACATATCTCATTTGGCAGGCCATCTGCTCTTGCGGACTGAGGAGTGAGCCTTCGTGACAAAGGGCACAGTAAATGGCGAGATCTACAAATCTGAGTGCCTCGAGAAGCGCCTTTTGCCGTTCTTGCAGCAGCACGACGAAACTCCGCTATTTTGGCCAGATCTGGCATCATGCCACTATTCTAAAAGTGTCCTGGAGTGGTATGAGGCCAATTCTGTCCATTTTGTTCCAAAGGACATGAATCCGCCAAACTGTCCGGAGCTGCGCCCGGTGGAGCAGTACTGGGCAATGATGAAGCGGGAACTTCGGAAGAGCAAGAAGACAGTCAAAGACGAGAAGGACATGTTAAGAAAATGGAAAAAACTGAGAAACTGGTACCGGATGACACTGTAAAGACTTTGATGGAGGGCATCAAGCGAAAATGCGTTCAATTTTACACTCAAGGCTCCATCAGATTAACTTTTCTTTTGATTTTTGAAGTAAATATATGTATAAAACTACCCTAAAATTTTGTTTGATTTGAAACATTATAAGAAAATTGCGCATGACATTTTCGGTGTCGCAATAATTTCGTGTTCGCTCCTCAGCTCCCAAAATCCAGTGCATTTTAGGAACTTCTTTCCTGTCAATATCTCCGGAACCGATTTATGCGATTTCAAAACCATTCAAAAGCATTCAATATGACCGCGATAACTTTCATTTGGTGATGATGTTGTTTGAGGAGGAAATACATTTCTTATCACCATGAGGCTTCTAGAGTAGAGCACTTTTTTTTGCTGGGAACAAAGCTGTGAAGAAAAGTATGGATAGTTCCGTTCTCTTCCGGAAACAGGGGATTCAAGTCAAAGCGATCATGAACTATAAGGTATATCAAATATTGCTGCATCGCTGAGGTTATATGTATAAACCCACTTTCAAAAGTGGGACACGGTCTAAAACAGTTTGAGAACCCCTGAAATATAGCGTGGTCTGTTAACATTTTGCCATTCACTCACCAATTGCCATAATAATAAAAATCAAAGCTCGTTCATGGTTCTGCACAAATCCAACAACCAACACTTGCAAAAAAGAAAAAGAACGTGCTCCAATCACGCCACCAAGCAAAATTCTCTTTACGGTCGAACGACGATTAACGCGGCGCAAGATACGTACATACATAACGCCAACGCTAACGTCTGTTTTACCCACTCGTCAAGGACGAAACTAAATTTAGCCGAACCAAGAATTATCTGCTGGACAGATATAACGAAAAACCGGATTACGCAAGCCAATTCCTATTCGGTCATAGGTATCGGCCCGTTTCTCTTGCTTAAAAAAACACGTGACTCGAGCGTTACCCGATTTTGAAATACAAAGAACTAAATTCACCCGACTAGAATTTATACGCAGCACGCACACTGGCAGAATGATAAATAAAAACTTCCGCGAAGTGACTTGTCAAGATTGAATCGTAATTGTGTCGTTGCAGAGCCGGATCTTTGTCCTGTTTTGAACAACTCCTGCTAATTTGTACTTTGAACCCGCTCGCCTAATAAGTGCCAACTGCGCTCGTGTTGTTGTTCGAGAAGAAAAAACATTTGTTTACTATTTACCCAAGCATTAGTTTGTGTAAACACATTATCTTTGGAAAGGTGAATCGCAAGGCCTGCCTAGTCATCGAAATCATCTGACTGCTTCCACATGCGTAAACGTTCGTGTATTTATTTATGGTTTCCTCCTAGCCGCGAAAAGTGTATGGATTTCGATTTCCTGCGAGGAGTCGCGCGTTATCAGTTCATTCAAGTTTTGTTTCTTTCTGTTTCAGTTGAAAGTCTACAGCTCAGCGTTACGACGCGTTACTACCAATACTGTTTAGTCAATCGATTCATGCGGGAATCGCTTAGTATTGGTGTAGTAAATCCGCCCTAGGAATTCCACGAAAGCATGCGTGTGACGTCATTGACCACCATGTGCGCGCGGCGATGAGCTAGTCCGAAAACCGGTTGGACAACATTCTGCAAAACGTGAGTGGAAGTCAGTCGGGGTATTCCCATATCGCCGTCAGCAGCTGCAGGTTGTGTGGCCGGTGGGTGTGAGATCTTCAAGGCGATGGTCACCTCGGTGGCTCGATGACGTCAGCCACTGTGATGAGTTGGACCGCTGGTCGTCCTCGTTGTCTGATTACGAAACCCGAGTGCACAGGTGCATCGTGCCATTTACCTATTCTCCTTGTTTTCAGTGATTGGATCGCGAATGCGCATGGCTGCACTTTTACCCGCGTCCACTGTTCCACATGTGTGGGTTTCATAAAATCGTACGATGTTCACACCAAATAGATGCAACTGCGTTGAGTCAAAGATCCTCGCCCGAACGGACGGACGGACGGACGGAGAGGTCAAGTTATATTTACTAAACCACGAACCGAGCGTGAAGTGAATGTGGCACCTCTCTGGTCGTCTTGGTATTAGGTTGGTGATTGGTTCGCCGTTGGACGTGAGCTGGCAGCGAAAGCGAAAAAATGCGATAACCGCGCGCTGCCATGCCGTGCCACGGTGAACGAAGTGAAACTGCGCCGCGCTGACGCATGAACAGCGTGGAAGTTTTGATGTGGTCACTGGGCGTGTTTTTCGCTTCCTAATGTTCGAATGATTTGGATTTTGTGGTTTCGGCGCTTCGGTGAGTGTGTACATTTGGAGGTAGATTGCGCAGAGTAATGCAGCTCTTCTGACGTAGTGCTGCGTAAGCTGTTGTTTTTAGATTAAGAAAATACATTGTACTCTTTCGAGGTAGTTTCGAATGAATGCCCCGTTTTCAAGTGAATTAGTTTTTGTATATGGCAGGTGTGGTTTATAAATAGAAGCATTATTTGCTTACATAAGAAAGTTGGGCTACAGATTGTCTGATAAGTAATGTCTTTCGAAGGAAGAATAATGGAACTTTTGACGAATCCGCTAAGAATAGAGGCTTATACATAAGGGGTTTACGACTATTCCGGGATTGATTATAGTTCGACAAATGGCACGATAAGTCTACTGATCGAGGAGGTTAGGAGTGACGAATCATTCTTAATATACTAGTTATAGTTATCATTTATTTTATGCTTTATTAATGTGATGTTAGTCTCCTGTCCTAGACTAAGTTATCACGATGCAGTGATCTATTAATATGATTCAAAATATTGAATTTGCTCTACACTATTCAATAGAATAAAAAAATATAATGATACCTATTTACTTTCTATATCCTACTTGAAGAAAATCTGTTAAGAGTGTTAGTGCAGCTAATAAACAAAGAAGTATATTTTTATTCAGTTCATATACATTGTTAGTGTATTATATAAGGTAATAAAAGCACCTTCAAAACTCGTATCACACTGCTAACTTGCAGAAAGTGTTGTTGCTACCAACGTGGGATAACTTGCAACACTTTTAAAGTGAATCTTGTCCTCTATTAGAGGGTGGAACGGTCAAAACTTGGTCTACTCAAATATGATTTAGTTTTTTTAATCGTGCATTTAAAAAACTTGAACATCCCTCGTGTTATAGGTGAATGCGTACAGAATTTTGACTCTATTTTGTTTGTTTTTTTTTTTTTCATTTTCTATTCAGTTGTCAAAATTGCGTCGAAACAAGATTCCCACTTGGCTGACTTGGCAAAATCACTTAATATTGCCAAATCAACCGTGACGAATGTCGTTAAAGTATTCGGAGAACGTCTGACGACTGCCAGGAAGCCGAGATCAGGAGGAAACCGAAACCCAGGAAGCCGCAGCGACCGGAAGAATAGTGGCCAGCATTTTCAAACGCAATCCTAAACTTTCCATCAAAGATATCGGAAACAAATTGGGAAAGTTCCGCACAACAGTGCAAAGAACAAAGAAACGAGCCGGACTGTCGAGATTTAAGGTTACAGTGACACCAAAACAGCTAAAGGAGGAGCGCGTAAGTTGTACACCAGTTTGTTGACCAAGTTTTAATGCGTCGAAATGGACGATGAAACATACGTCAAGGCTAATTGCAAGCATCTCCCAGGTCAAGAGTTTAATACGGCTACCGGAAAAGGAAAGGTTCAAGATAACTTTAAGCAGAAAAAAAATTCAATGTTCCCGAAAAAATATACTTGGTTTGGCAGGCGGATTTACACCTGTGGGCTAAAAACGAAAGTTTCGTGACAACTGGCACTGACAAACCAAGATATTTATGTAAAGGAATGCTTGCAAAAAGGCTTATTGGCTTTCTGAAAAAAAAAACGAAAAGGTGAGATATGTCAGTGACATATCTGCAAAGTCGACGTAGGACTGCTTGTTGATGTGGAGGAATTGTAATAGAATTAATAAATATCTACTATATTTTGTTCAGTCTAAAGACTCATCAAACCATCTGTTATTAGTTTTAGTTTTCCACGAAAATTAATATAGTCAACTCTTTATAACTCTTGAAGTGGCCCTAAAAGGGCCGTTTGGTATTCAGTTATTCGCTGTTCCTGGAGTGATCCGAGTAGAACCGGTAATTGTCGAGTACCAGATGATGATTAGGTAGACAGTCGAATGGGTGGTCGTTGTTTTTGGGTCTGTTCCATGGAAGAAAAGCATATAATATTAGTCTTTTGGTGTTTTAGGAGCGTTAATACTGTGTATGAAAATCTTGAATTCAACTCTTTAGAACTCCTTAAGTGGCCCTGAAAAGGGCCGTTTGGTATTTTGTTGATTATGGTTCGAGTAGTACAGACAATGGTCCAGTGCTAGGTGATGGTTGGTTGTCGAATAGGTAGATGTTGTCATTCCAGTTCATTTTCAACAATATCGGCTACCTGTTGATTTAATGGTTCCGGTGCTTCGAATGCGAGTACAGACAACATAGGTCTATGATACGAAAAAATGAACAATATCGTCTGCACTCTACGCCGATATTTTTAACAAACGTTAAATCTATACAAGAACCACCAAGTGTGGTTGCTTCATTCCGAAGGTTTGCTAAAGTAAATTTTAAATGTTTTTGCATAAAATCTAGAAAATCTATTATGTAAAAGGAGATGTTCGCTCATCCCCATGAGGCACCAAGAGTGAACATTAATGTTTTTGACTAGAATAAAAGATGTGAAGAGAAAGTGTTGAATGTTCCGTCAGAGTACGGCAGGTAGGAAATCTAACTTTAGTGATCGTCAGTCGGTGTTAATCAAAACAAACAAAAAAAGGAGAGAGTTCCTCCCCCATGTGCGCATCAATAAACAGAGTGCACACAATAGATCGCTAGAATAACTATACAAGCCACAGTGGTACATGAGCGTCTTTCCAGTGGGATGTTAGGCAAAGATTGACGTCCATGGTTCGAGTACCATTGGATACATGCCCTTTTGCTCATTTTTCAAAACATCTGTTAGATTTCCTAACTGCCGTACTCTGACGGAACTTTCAACACTTTCTCTTCACATCTTTCATTCTAGTCAAAACATTAATGTTCACTCTTGGTGCCTCATGGTGATGAGCGAACATCTCCTTCTACATCATAATCGTTACTCCTCGCACGGAGAATAAATAACATAACAATTAATGTATAGAAAATCTATGTTTTCATTTTTTGGAAACGTCAATGTTAAAGTCTCCGGTCAACACAACTGGCGTATCTGGCGCAGCATACCTGAACAACATGCGAATCAAGAACAATTTTTAAATTCTTGGTAGTTGTTCCTGGTGAAATGTACACCACAACCAGCAGAACTTCAGTGTCCATTACTGATATATTAGATCGACGTTATCGATCTGTTTGCTGATTGGTTAATACGCTCCACGTATCACGTGATGTGGTATTTTGGCGCGAGTGTGATATTCTTCATTTCCCGCTCATTTCTTCTACTGGTGATTCATATCGAAATGAATATGAAAACAATTTATATGTATATATGATAATTAATATGTATATAATTTTATTAAATATTCTTATAATAATAAGAATTATTGTTATTATTTTAATAATAATGAAAATTATTATTAGAAGAGTTTAAATCAGTAAAGATATTATCTTTCAAATGTCTTTACACATAGCTAGAATATCATGAGAATTTAATTTATTTCTTCTATATTCTGTTTCTTCTCTACAATCAATTAAACAAACTCTTTAGTTGGGAAAATTGTGTTGAAAAGGACCCTTTTATTAATTGTTGGGGAGAGGGGAGGGTCTTCTCGAGTAGCCAGATGGCCTGAATTTTCTCCGGCCTCTTGGAGTAATGTCATGTTGAAGTAACGCCATGTAGTGAAAATGTCGATTAGCTCAAGATAAACTATTAATTTAACAAACTCTTTTATTGGGAAAATTGTTTTGGTCGCCCAGAAAGAACAGGTTGTATTAATTATCGGGGAACATAGGGATCAAATTGGCTTCTCGGTCTTCTCAACGTAGCAGGGTGGCCTGAATGATTGGCGGGTAATCACCCTGTGAAATTGTCAGAACAGAGAAAATCGGGATTTACATATAGATAAGCAGCATCAGCTTCGGCCACTTCATCCGCTCTTGAAGTAACGCGAAGTAACATTACCACCATGCGTTGTAATGAAAATGTCGATTATCTTACACAGAAAAAATTATTGATTCTAACAAGCGTATAAAATTTCGCTTCGTTTAATTGCAAGCCAAAGGAAACGTAAACAATGTTTGCATTCAACAATGTTTGCAATCTTGCATACAACAGGTTGATTCAGGCGTTATCTGCCTTAAATTTACATGAAATATCCTATAATGTTCTGCCAAATCTAGCATTCCTTTATGTGCATTAGATAAGGCAGAAAATTCAATGTTTCTTTTTATCTGTGTATGATAAAATAATATTTTAACAAACTCTTTAACTGGTAACATTGTTTTGTTCGCCCTGAAAAGGACGGGTTTTTATTTAATTGTAGCGGGGCAACATGGTACACGTCCGAAATGTGCTAAGTAGCAAGATGGCCTGAATTTTCTCCGGGCTCTTGAAGTAACACCATGTTGAAGTAACGCCATGCAGTGAAAATGTCGATTTGCATATTGTTTTGGTCGCCCTGAAACGAACGGGTTGTATTAATTGTCGGGGAACATGGTACGCGATCAAATTTGCTTCACGGTCTTCTCAAGTAGCAGGATGGCCTGAATAATTGGTAGGAAACCACCCTAAGAAATTGTCAGAACAGAGAAAATCAGGATTTACATATAGATAGACGCGGCTCGGCCATTTTATCCGGGCTCTTCATGTTACGCCATGTTGAGACGGTGCGTTGTAATGCTATTTTCATTACTCGATTAGCTCATAAGATATTAATAAAACAAACTCTTTAATTTGGCAAATTCTATTGTTCGCCCTGAAAAGGGCGGGTTTCATCAATTGTCGGGGAACGCGATCGAAATTTGTATGTATGGCCTGAATATTTGACAGGAATCCACTGTATGTACTGCCATCGTCAGCTGCTTTTTAAGTCACGACCACTTGGTTTAGGGGATGGATGTGGGTCGAGACGTCATTCGTGTCATGTCTCGCCTCATGTCCAATCATTATTCTTTGAACGCTCATTTATACCGGGTTGGGCTGAGCGACAGCAATCTCTGTGAATGTGGACAAGGCTATCAGGACGCAGATCACGTTATTTGGTCTTGTGCTGAACATCGTGGAGTCAGATCAGGGCTCTATGATTCCCTTCGGGCTCGAGGTAGACAACCCAATGTGCCAATTCGAAATATTTTGTCTGTACATGATTTGGAGTACATGAAACTCATTTATGTTGTAGAAGGAGATGTTCGCTCATCACCATGAGGCACCAAGAGTGAACAACAATGTTTTTGGCTAGAATGAAAGATATGAAGAGAAAGTTTTGATAGTTCCGCTAGTGTGCGACAGGCTCGGAAATATGACAGATGTTTTTAGGAAAATTGAGCGAAAAGGGCATGTGTACAGTGGTACTCGAACCAACGAGTCATAATCGTTACTCCTCGCACGGAGAATATATAACATAACAATTAATGTATGTAAAACTAAAAATGGTGGTAACCATTAATTATACTGGTGGGGACCAGTATCGCATCGCTTCACGGTGTTTCTCTCCGAGGTCTCTACGTTGGAGACGACGAGAAAAAACTTTAGTGATCGTCAGTCGGTGCGAATCAAACAAACCCAAAAAGGAGAGAGTTCTCTCCCATGTGCGCATCGGTAAACAGAGTGCACACAATAGATCGCTAGAATAACTATACAAGCCACAGTGGTACATGAGCGTCTTCCAACCGGACATTTTTGCCTGTTGAAGTGGCGGACTTAGTCCGTGCTCCTTCAACCTACCCCGCAGTGGGATGTTAGGCAAAAATGTCGTTGGTCTCGAGTACCACTGTACACATGCCCTTTTCGCTCAATTTTCCTAAAAACATCTGTCATTAGGCTGATGCAAAATTTGAAATATTTGCTCCCTAAGCTTAATCGACGCCAATTTGGGTCCTGATAGTCCCCAAAAAATTTTAACACATTTGGTTTTAATTTGGCTTTGCACACGCTATTCAAAGTTTGTATGGGAATTAGTATGAAGAATCTCAAACTTACATTTCCAGATCCCTAACATCTTGATATTATGCCCTCAAACCAAATCTTATATGCATTCATATAGTGTAAGTTGTCAACTATCAAAATGCCCAAGATACCTGACATATAGAAATTTTATACAAAAATAGTTATTCAATAAAACATAAAATACACACTTTAGGTATGATGTTTTATTCTTATTTTTGTTTTCTTATTATTTATATGTTTTTTTATATTTTATTTTCGTATATTTTATGTATTTTATTTTATTTATATTATTATATATATTTTATATATTTTATATTTTTATTTTTATATACATTACATATTTTTACTTCTTATTATAATATTTGTTGAATAACTATTTTTGTATAAAATTTACATGTCAGGTATCTTCGGCATTTTGATAGTTGACAACTTACACTATATGAATGTATATAAGATTAGGTTTAAGGACATAATATCAAGATGTTAGGGATCTGGAAATGTAAGTTTGAGATTCTTCATACTAATTCCCATACAAACTTTGAATAGCGTGTGCAAAGCCAAATTAAAACCAAATGTGTTAAACATTCTTGGGGACTATCAGGACCCAAATTGGCGTTAATTAAGCTTAGGGAGCAAATATTTCGGATTTTGCATCAGCCTAATCTGTCATATTTCCGAGCCTGCCGCACACTAGCGGAACTATCAAAACTTTCTCTTCATATCTTTCATTCTAGCCAAAAACATTGTTGTTCACTCTTGGTGCCTCATGGTGATGAGCGAACATCTCCTTCTACATCATAATCGTTACTCCTCGCACGGAGAATATATAACATAACAATTAATGTATGTAAAACTCATTTATGTGTTTTTGACTAACATTAGCTTTATATTGTAGTTAGTTTAACCTGTATGTTTAGTTTAAGTTTTTTCTGTGTATGTGTTTTTTTTGTCTTTTTCAAAAAATGTTCAAGTCAAAAGAAATCCATAAGTTGTATAGTTATGTGTTTCAATAATTTAGAATTTAAATTTTATGTGTTATGTGACCAAACTTTAAATTTCCATCCTCTTTCCCATCCGTAATTTGTAATTCCTATTAACCTAGACACGGCCGCGAGTAATCGGTTATATCCCCCAACTTTAGTTTTAAGAAAAATGATGTTTAAAAAAACATGAAAACTTAGCTCTGTAAAGTTGATCTGATTGAGCCTGTTCGAAAATGGGGGCCATCGAACTGAAAAAGGCATCGACCAGCTGGTGCCGACCGCCAGCTGCCAGCTGGCACGACCAGCGGGTACCGACTGCCACAGGCCAGGTGAGCATTACTGCCAATGCCTGGGTGCCGACGCAGTGCTGCCGGTGCTGCCAACACCTCCACCGGGAGATCCACTCAGCTCTGTCGCTGCCGAATCGAATGAGGCGTTTGTTCCGGAAATGTGCCTTTTTATCGATGGCATCGGTACCATTGCATGAACAAAAGGGGTATCAACTCAAGCAACGTGAATCAAATTCATTAAAAGGGAGAGGCGGAATCGTCTCGCACAAACACTCAGCGCGAAACAGAATCTGCCTCTATCGAGGAACACACAATGAAGAAGAAGACGATTTGGCTTCAGATTCGAAAACTGTGCCAGGAGATCTGGCTCATTTACTCCGCGAATCGAGGACCATAAGACATCACCTTACATTTACCTTATCGTTACTAAGAAGTTAATGTTTAAGTCAATCATCTTGATTACTAAAACTGATAAACAAGAATTATTTGCAATCGATTGAATTGCAAACGATACGAAAATCGTCTATGCAATGACTTAGTTACTATCGCTCAAAATATCAAAACGACCCGTAACGCATGGTCGATTCCAGAAATTTTAGAACGGCGCGCCCCAGTTATAGAAATGAAAGACGTAATTTCCGTCAAAACATAGTCGCCCCGCGCCAGCCTTGTCCAAATCTCGCTTTTTCTGCTACTTCGGAAAAATGGGCTCAGGAATGGTATGCACGCCAATGCGTATTACCGTCGTACTCAAGGAGAAAAAAGCCACCAAACTGGAACTGCGCCCAATTGAAAAATACCGGAAATCGTGATGATACTTCGCGAGAACTCAAAAAAGCAGTGGGAAGTGAAAGACAGTTCAAAAGAAATATTAGCGTTCAGCTTCAAATAAGGTGGATACGAACAGCGGTACCAGTAACTTGACGGAAGGTATGAAACGTAGAGGCCATACTAGATGGCATTTAGAAAATCGGAAGCCTGATCAAGTAATCTTCCCGTCGTCTTGTGCAGACTGATGAACTTCAAAAGAAACAAAGTCGATCGATTCATAGGTTCATAGGATCAGCTGAGGTGAATTTATCTTATTAATTCGGCCCAAACCTGTATGCTGACAACGCCTCGGCTTTGTGTTTGCACCGATAGTTCAGCATGGTAAATATCAGGTGTAAGCGAGAAATACTCATGTTGGAGCGTCAACTTTGACGTCAGCTGCTAGTCCAAACCACTTCACTGAAAACATGTTCAAATTGCGTCCACATTACCTTCTGCATTGTTTCAGTCATGGAGCAATTTTTACGATCCTACCTAAATTTTCACAGAATACGGATTTTTGAAATTGGTATGTCAAAATTGACATTTTCACATATGTTATGATAACTTCAAAATTATAAACTATATCAACATAAAATTTTGGTCACATAAAGGTGTATACAGTTGTAGTGCTGTCAAAAATTGCAGCCAAATGTATTGATAACTGAAAGCAAAGTTACAGAAGGTTGAACAACGCGTATTTGGGAAGCAATATTCTGCTCGGCTTCTTTGCTACTGAGTGTACACTAAATCATGTTTGACCAATCTTTGACCGTTCCGCCTTTACAACTAGGCTCAAAGAAAGTTATCAGACTCTCAAACTGTTGTTTTCTCTCAGCCGCAGTTACGACGAACGAAAGTCTTCAAGAAAAACAATGCCACGCATTTAGAAAACACATCACACATATCCGGATCGACTAACCTGGAATGAACGTGACCAATCAAAGCACGGTTCTCACAATTCCTTCCTCACGCTTCCACTGGTCTTCCGGTAAACGACAGCCTGTTGTAGGCTGCATTGCGTAGCTGGTAGCGCAACCTGGACACTCGTTGTTCTTCCAGCATCGCTGAACTCGGTGAATCGACATCTGTCCACCGTGGGTGTGCAGCTCAAGCAGCATCTGTTCTGACACTCAACAGCTGGTATGTCTTCGCCGGAAGCTATACTGAAGGTAGCAGCCCATTCACGGGGAGCACGTAGCCTTGGGCTAACAACTCCACTAATTCCCGAAACATCATGCGCAATAGCGAAGAAACCGTCAGAGAAAAGATTAGCAGGCTGATTCAAAAGATAACTAGCTTTAAAGAAGTCGACGATGAACGATTACAACAGGATTCATGGTTATAGCGAGCAAACGTCCAGGATATTTGTACTGTGGTGTATGCAGCACTGCCACCTTATTGGAGTAGAGAGTAGTGAAGAAAGAGAGATTTTGTATTCATTCGTTACGAAGCGCGATAAACAGACCTGGTCTTTTTATTGCGCAGTAACGAATGAATACAAAATCTCTCTTTCTTCACTTCTCTCTCTCCAATAAGGTGGCAGTGCTGCCACCACAGTACAAATATCCTGGACGTTTGTTCGCTATAACCTTAACCTGTTGCCAGGTCAAATTATCGTCGACTTCTTTTAAAAGCTAGTTATCTTTGAATCAGCCTGTAATCTTTCTCTGACGGTTTCTTGTACGTATGATGTTTCGGAATTAGTAGGTTGTTAGCCCAAGGCTACGTATCCCCGTGAATGGGCTGCTACCTTAAGTATAGCTTCCGGCGAAGAGCATACCAGCCGTTGAGTATCAGAACAGATGTTGTTTGAGCCGCACATCCATGGTGGACAGATGCTCGATTCACCCCCCCCCCCCCTCATTCAGCTGATGCTGGAAGAACAACAGTGTCCAGGTTGCGCTACCAGCTACGCAATGCAATTTTTAACAGGCTGTCGTTTATCACCGGAAGACCAGTGGAAGCGTGAGGAAGGAATTGTGAGAACCGTGCTTTGTTGGTCGTTCATTCCAGGTTGTCGATCCGGATTGTGTGTTGTGTTTTCTAAATGCGTGGCATTTTTTTTTCTTGAAGACTTTCAACTTGCCTGCAAATGCGGCAAGAGAAAACAACAGTTTAGAGATACGAATTTTCTTTGAAAATAGTTGTAAAGGGTGGAACGGTCAAAAATTGGTCAAACATGATTTAGTGTACACTCAGTAGCAAAAAAAAAGCCGAGCAAAATTTTGCTTCCAAAATACGCGTTGTTCAACCTTCTGTAACTTTGTCAATTATCAATATATTTGGCTGAAATTTTGACAACACTATAACTGTATACACCTTATGTGACCAAAATTTTATGTTGATATAGTTTATAATTTTGAAGTTATCATAACATATGTGAAAAATGTCAATTTTGACATACCAATTTCAAAAATCCGTATTTCTGTGAAAAATTTAGGTAGGATATTAAAAATTGCTCCATGACTTAAAACAATACAGAAATTAATGTGGACACAATTTGAACTGTTTTCATTAAGTGGTTTGGACTACAGCTGACGTCAAAGTTGACGCTCCAACATGAGTATTTCTCGCTTACACCCGATATTTACCATGCTGAACTATCGGTGCAAAAACAAAGCCGAGGCGTTGTCATCATACAGGTTTGGGCCGAATTAATAAGATAAATTCACCTCAGCTGATCCTATGAACCTATGAATGATCGATCTTTATTTCTTTTTGAAGTCATCGTCTACAAAACACAGGAAAATTACTTGATCAGGCTTCCGATTTTCTAAATGCCATCTGTTGGCCTTTACGTTTCATACCTTCCATCAAGTTTTGTACCGCTGTTGTATCCACCTTATTTGAAGCTGAACGCTAATTTTCTTTGAACTGTTTTTCACTTCCCACTGTTTTTTTGAGTTCTCGCGAAGTTTATCATCACGATTTCCAATATTTTTCAATTGGGCGCAGTTCCAGTTTGGTAGCTTTTTCTCCTTGAGTACGATTTGCACACTATTGGCGGTATACCATTCCTGAGCCATTTTTCCGAAGTAGCAAAAAGCGAGATTTGGACAAAACAGCACGGAACAACTATGTTTTGACGTAGGACTACGTCTTTCATTTCTATACTGGGGCGCCGTTCTAAAATTTCTGAAATCGACCGCGTTACGGGTCGTTTTGGATATTTTGAGCGATAATAACTAAGTCATTGCATAAACGATTTTCATATCGTTTGCACCAATCGATTGCAAATAATTCTACGTATCAGTTTTAGTAATCAAGATAATTGATTTTAAACATTAACTTATTAAAAATAACGTAAATGTAAGGTGATGTCTTATAATTTCGATTCGCAGAGTAAATTAACCAAATTTCCTAGCACAGTTTTCAAATCTAAGCCATCGTCTTCTTCTTCTTATTATTTGTTCTCGAGAGGTAGATTCTGTTTCACGCTAGTGTTTGGCGAAACATCTGATTCCCCTCCCCTTTTAATGAATTTGATTCACATTGCTTGAGATGATACCCCTTTTGTTCATGCAATGGTACCCGATGCCATCATAAAAGGCACATTTCCGAACAAATGCCTCATTCGTTCGGCAGCATTGAGCTGAGCGGATCTCCCGGTGGGAGGTAAAGCTGGGCAGCACCCAGCAGCATCGCTCGGTACCCAGCATTGCAGTAATGCCCACCTGGTCGTGGCAGTCGGTACCCAGCTGGTCGTGCCAGCAGCAGCTGGCGGTCGGTACCCAGCTGGTCGTGCCTTTTTTTTTCAATTTATTATTTATTTGAACAGGCTCAATCAAATCAACTTTACAGAGCTAAATTTTCATGTTTTTTTAAACATCATTTTTCTTAAAACTAAAGTTGGGGGGATATAACCGATTACTCGCGGCCGTGTCGAGGTTAATAGGAATTACAAATTACGGATGGGAAAGAGGATGGAAATTTAAAGTTTGGTCACATAACACATAAAATTTAAATTCTAAATTATTGAAACACATAACTATACAACTTATGGATTTCTTTTGACTTGAACATTTTTTGAAAAAGACAAAAAAAAACACATACACAGAAAAAAACTTAAACTAAACATACAGGTTAAACTAACTACAATATAAAGCTAATGTTAGTCAAAAACACATAAATGAGTTTTACATACATTAATTGTTATGTTATATATTCTCCGTGCGAGGAGTAACGATTATGATGTAGAAGGAGATGTTCGCTCATCACCATGAGGCACCAAGAGTGAACAACAATGTTTTTGGCTAGAATGAAAGATATGAAGAGAAAGTTTTGATAGTTCCGCTAGTGTGCGGCAGGCTCGGAAATATGACAGATTAGGCTGATGCAAAATTCGAAATATTTGCTCCCCTAAGCTTAATTAACGCCAATTTGGGTCCTGATAGTCCCCAAAAAATTTTAACACATTTGGTTTTAATTTGGCTTTGCACACGCTATTCAAAGTTTGTATGGGAATTAGTATGAAGAATCTCAAACTTACATTTCCAGATCCCTAACATCTTGATATTATGTCCTTAAACCTAATCTTATATACATTCATATAGTGTAAGTTGTCAACTATCAAAATGCCGAAGATACCTGACATGTAAATTTTATACAAAAATAGTTATTCAACAAATATTATAATAAGAAGTAAAAATATGTAATGTATATAAAAATAAAAATATAAAATATATAAAATATATATAATAATATAAATAAAATAAAATACATAAAATATACGAAAATAAAATATAAAAAACATATAAATAATAAGAAAACAAAAATAAGAATAAAACATCATACCTAAAGTGTGTATTTTATGTTTTATTGAATAACTATTTTTGTATAAAATTTTACATGTCAGGTATCTTGGGCATTTTGATAGTTGACAACTTACACTATATGAATGCATATAAGATTTGGTTTGAGGACATAATATCAAGATGTTAGGGATCTGGAAATGTAAGTTTGAGATTCTTCATACTAATTCCCATACAAACTTTGAATAGCGTGTGCAAAGCCAAATTAAAACCAAATGTGTTAAAATTTTTTGGGGACTATCAGGACCCAAATTGGCGTCGATTAAGCTTAGGGGAGCAAATATTTCAAATTTTGCATCAGCCTAATGACAGATGTTTTTAGGAAAATTGAGCGAAAAGGGCATTTGTACAGTGGTACTCGAACCAACGACATTTTTGCCTAACATCCCACTGCGGGGTAGGTTGAAGGAGCACGGACTAAGTCCGCCACTTCAACAGGCAAAAATGTCCGGTTGGAAGACGCTCATGTACCACTGTGGCTTGTATAGTTATTCTAGCGATCTATTGTGTGCACTCTGTTTACCGATGCGCACATGGGAGAGGAATCTCTCCTTTTTGGGTTTGTTTTGATTCGCACCGACTGACGATCACTAAAGTTTTTTCTCGTCGTCTCCAACGTAGAGACCTCGGAGAGAAACACCGTGAAGCGATGCGATACTGGTCCCCACCAGTATAATTAATGGTTACCACCATTTTTAGTTTTACATACATTAATTGTTATGTTATATATTCTCCGTGCGAGGAGTAACGATTATGACTCGTTGGTTCGAGTACCACTGTACACATGCCCTTTTCGCTCAATTTTCCTAAAAACATCTGTCATATTTCCGAGCCTGTCGCACACTAGCGGAACTATCAAAACTTTCTCTTCATATCTTTCATTCTAGCCAAAAACATTGTTGTTCACTCTTGGTGCCTCATGGTGATGAGCGAACATCTCCTTCTACAACATAAATGAGTTTCATGTACTCCAAATCATGTACAGACAAAATATTTCGAATTGGCACATTGGGTTGTCTACCTCGAGCCCGAAGGGAATCATAGAGCCCTGATCTGACTCCACGATGTTCAGCACAAGACCAAATAACGTGATCTGCGTCCTGATAGCCTTGTCCACATTCACAGAGATTGCTGTCGCTCAGCCCAACCCGGTATAAATGAGCGTTCAAAGAATAATGATTGGACATGAGGCGAGACATGACACGAATGACGTCTCGACCCACATCCATCCCCTAAACCAAGTGGTCGTGACTTAAAAAGCAGCTGACGATGGCAGTACATACAGTGGATTCCTGTCAAATATTCAGGCCATACATACAAATTTCGATCGCGTTCCCCGACAATTGATGAAACCCGCTCTTTTCAGGGCGAACAATAGAATTTGCCAAATTAAAGAGTTTGTTTTAATTAATATCTTATGAGCTAATCGAGTAATGAAAATAGCATTACAACGCACCGTCTCAACATGGCGTAACATGAAGAGCCCGGATAAAATGGCCGAGCCGCGTCTATCTATATGTAAATCCTGATTTTCTCTGTTCTGACAATTTCTTAGGGTGGTTTCCTACCAATTATTCAGGCCATCCTGCTACTTGAGAAGACCGTGAAGCAAATTTGATCGCGTACCATGTTCCCCGACAATTAATACAACCCGTTCGTTTCAGGGCGACCAAAACAATATGCAAATCGACATTTTCACTGCATGGCGTTACTTCAACATGGTGTTACTTCAAGAGCCCGGAGAAAATTCAGGCCATCTTGCTACTTAGCACATTTCGGACGTGTACCATGTTGCCCCGCTACAATTAAATAAAACCCGTCCTTTTCAGGGCGAACAAAACAATGTTACCAGTTAAAGAGTTTGTTAAAATATTATTTTATCATACACAGATAAAAAGAAACATTGAATTTTCTGCCTTATCTAATGCACATAAAGGGAATGCTAGATTTGGCAGAACATTATAGGATATTTCATGTAAATTTAAGGCAGATAACGCCTGAATCAACCTGTTGTATGCAAGATTGCAAACATTGTTGAATGCAAACATTGTTTACGTTTCCTTTGGCTTGCAATTAAACGAAGCGAAATTTTATACGCTTGTTAGAATCAATAATTTTTTTCTGTGTAAGATAATCGACATTTTCATTACAACGCATGGTGGTAATGTTACTTCGCGTTACTTCAAGAGCGGATGAAGTGGCCGAAGCTGATGCTGCTTATCTATATGTAAATCCCGATTTTCTCTGTTCTGACAATTTCACAGGGTGATTACCCGCCAATCATTCAGGCCACCCTGCTAGTTGAGAAGACCGAGAAGCCAATTTGATCCCTATGTTCCCCCGATAATTAATACAACCTGTTCTTTCTGGGCGACCAAAACAATTTTCCCAATAAAAGAGTTTGTTAAATTAATAGTTTATCTTGAGCTAATCGACATTTTCACTACATGGCGTTACTTCAACATGACATTACTCCAAGAGGCCGGAGAAAATTCAGGCCATCTGGCTACTCGAGAAGACCCTCCCCCTCTCCCCAACAATTAATAAAAAGGGTCCTTTTCAACACAATTTTCCCAACTAAAGAGTTTGTTTAATTGATTGTAGAGAAGAAACAGAATATAGAAGAAATAAATTAAATTCTCATGATATTCTAGCTATGTGTAAAGACATTTGAAAGATAATATCTTTACTGATTTAAACTCTTCTAATAATAATTTTCATTATTATTAAAATAATAACAATAATTCTTATTATTATAAGAATATTTAATAAAATTATATACATATTAATTATCATATATACATATAAATTGTTTTCATATTCATTTCGATATGAATCACCAGTAGAAGAAATGAGCGGGAAATGAAGAATATCACACTCGCGCCAAAATACCACATCACGTGATACGTGGAGCGTATTAACCAATCAGCAAACAGATCGATAACGTCGATCTAATATATCAGTAATGGACACTGAAGTTCTGCTGGTTGTGGTGTACATTTCACCAGGAACAACTACCAAGAATTTAAAAATTGTTCTTGATTCGCATGTTGTTCAGGTATGCTGCGCCAGATACGCCAGTTGTGTTGACCGGAGACTTTAACATTGACGTTTCCAAAAAATGAAAACATAGATTTTCTATACATTAATTGTTATGTTATTTATTCTCCGTGCGAGGAGTAACGATTATGATGTAGAAGGAGATGTTCGCTCATCACCATGAGGCACCAAGAGTGAACATTAATGTTTTTGACTAGAATGAAAGATGTGAAGAGAAAGTGTTGAAAGTTCCGTCAGAGTACGGCAGTTAGGAAATCTAACAGATGTTTTGAAAAATGAGCAAAAGGGCATGTATCCAATGGTACTCGAACCATGGACGTCAATCTTTGCCTAACATCCCACCGGAAAGACGCTCATGTACCACTGTGGCTTGTATAGTTATTCTAGCGATCTATTGTGTGCACTCTGTTTATTGATGCGCACATGGGGGAGGAACTCTCTCCTTTTTTGTTTGTTTTGATTAACACCGACTGACGATCACTAAAGTTAGATTTCCTACCTGCCGTACTCTGACGGAACATTCAACACTTTCTCTTCACATCTTTTATTCTAGTCAAAAACATTAATGTTCACTCTTGGTGCCTCATGGGTGATGAGCGAACATCTCCTTTTACATAATAGATTTTCTAGATTTTATGCAAAAACATTTAAAATTTACTTTAGCAAACCTTCGGAATGAAGCAACCACACTTGGTGGTTCTTGTATAGATTTAACGTTTGTTAAAAATATCGGCGTAGAGTGCAGACGATATTGTTCATTTTTTCGTATCATAGACCTATGTTGTCTGTACTCGCATTCGAAGCACCGGAACCATTAAATCAACAGGTAGCCGATATTGTTGAAAATGAACTGGAATGACAACATCTACCTATTCGACAACCAACCATCACCTAGCACTGGACCATTGTCTGTACTACTCGAACCATAATCAACAAAATACCAAACGGCCCTTTTCAGGGCCACTTAAGGAGTTCTAAAGAGTTGAATTCAAGATTTTCATACACAGTATTAACGCTCCTAAAACACCAAAAGACTAATATTATATGCTTTTCTTCCATGGAACAGACCCAAAAACAACGACCACCCATTCGACTGTCTACCTAATCATCATCTGGTACTCGACAATTACCGGTTCTACTCGGATCACTCCAGGAACAGCGAATAACTGAATACCAAACGGCCCTTTTAGGGCCACTTCAAGAGTTATAAAGAGTTGACTATATTAATTTTCGTGGAAAACTAAAACTAATAACAGATGGTTTGATGAGTCTTTAGACTGAACAAAATATAGTAGATATTTATTAATTCTATTACAATTCCTCCACATCAACAAGCAGTCCTACGTCGACTTTGCAGATATGTCACTGACATATCTCACCTTTTCGTTTTTTTTCAGAAAGCCAATAAGCCTTTTTGCAAGCATTCCTTTACATAAATATCTTGGTTGTCAGTGCCAGTTGTCACGAAACTTTCGTTTTTTAGCCCACAGGTGTAAATCCGCCTGCCAAACCAAGTATATTTTTTCGGGAACATTGAATTTTTTTTCTGCTTAAAGTTATCTTGAACCTTTCCTTTTCCGGTAGCCGTATTAAACTCTTGACCTGGGAGATGCTTGCAATTAGCCTTGACGTATGTTTCATCGTCCATTTCGACGCATTAAAACTTGGTCAACAAACTGGTGTACAACTTACGCGCTCCTCCTTTAGCTGTTTTGTTTTGTTTATCATCTCGATTTGGTGTCACTGTAACCTTAAATCTCGACAGTCCGGCTCGTTTCTTTGTTCTTTGCAACTGTTGTGCGGAACTTTCCCAATTTGTTTCCGATATCTTTGATGGAAAGTTTAGGATTGCGTTTGAAAATGCTGGCCACTATTCTTCCGGTCGCTGCGGCTTCCTGGGTTTCGGTTTCCTCCTGATCTCGGCTTCCTGGCAGTCGTCAGACGTTCTCCGAATACTTTAACGACATTCGTCACGGTTGATTTTGCAATATTAAGTGATTTTGCCAAGTCAGCCAAGTGGGAATCTTGTTTCGACGCAATTTTGACAACTGAATAGAAAATGAAAAAAAAAACAAACAAAATAGAGTCAAAATTCTGTACGCATTCACCTATAACACGAGGGATGTTCAAGTTTTTTAAATGCACGATTAAAAAAACTAAATCATATTTGAGTCGACCAAGTTTTGACCGTTCCACCCTCTAATAGAGGACAAGATTCACTTTAAAAGTGTTGCAAGTTATCCCACGTTGGTAGCAACAACACTTTCTGCAAGTTAGCAGTGTGTACGAGTTTTGAAGGTGCTTTTTATTACCTTATATAATACACTAACAATGTATATGAACTGAATAAAAATATACTTCTTTGTTTATTAACTGCATAACACTCTTAACATATTTTCTTCAAGTAGGAAATAGAAAGTAAATAGGTATCATTATATTTTTTTATTCTATTGAATAGTGTAGAGCAAATTCAATATTTTGAATCATATTAATAGATCACTGCATCGTGATAACTTAGTCTAGGACAGGAGACTAACATCACATTAATAAAGCATAAAATAAATGATAACTATAACTAGTATATTAAGAATGATTCGTCACTCCTAACCTCCTCGATCAGTAGACTTATCGTGCCATTTGTCGAACTATAATCAATCCCGGAATAGTCGTAAAACCCCTTATGTATAAGCCTCTATTCTTAGCGGATTCGTCAAAAAGTTCCATTATTCTTCCTTCGAAAGACATTACTTATCAGACAATCTGTAGCCCAACTTTCTTATGTAAGCAAATAATGCTTCTATTTATAAACCACACCTGCCATATACAAAACTAATTCACTTGAAAACGGGGCATTCATTCGAAACTACCTCGAAAGAGTACAATGTATTTTCTTAATCTAAAAACAACAGCTTACGCAGCACTACGTCAGAAGAGCTGCATTACTCTGCGCAATCTACCTCCAAATGTACACACTCACCGAAGCGCCGAAACCACAAAATCCAAATCATTCGAACATTAGGAAGCGAAAAACACGCCCAGTGACCACATCAAAACTTCCACGCTGTTCATGCGTCAGCGCGGCGCAGTTTCACTTCGTTCACCGTGGCACGGCATGGCAGCGCGCGGTTATCGCATTTTTTCGCTTTCGCTGCCAGCTCACGTCCAACGGCGAACCAATCACCAACCTAATACCAAGACGACCAGAGAGGTGCCACATTCACTTCACGCTCGGTTCGTGGTTTAGTAAATATAACTTGACCTCTCCGTCCGTCCGTCCGTCCGTTCGGGCGAGGATCTTTGACTCAACGCAGTTGCATCTATTTGGTGTGAACATCGTACGATTTTATGAAACCCACACATGTGGAACAGTGGACGCGGGTAAAAGTGCAGCCATGCGCATTCGCGATCCAATCACTGAAAACAAGGAGAATAGGTAAATGGCACGATGCACCTGTGCACTCGGGTTTCGTAATCAGACAACGAGGACGACCAGCGGTCCAACTCATCACAGTGGCTGACGTCATCGAGCCACCGAGGTGACCATCGCCTTGAAGATCTCACACCCACCGGCCACACAACCTGCAGCTGCTGACGGCGATATGGGAATACCCCGACTGACTTCCACTCACGTTTTGCAGAATGTTGTCCAACCGGTTTTCGGACTAGCTCATCGCCGCGCGCACATGGTGGTCAATGACGTCACACGCATGCTTTCGTGGAATTCCTAGGGCGGATTTACTACACCAATACTAAGCGATTCCCGTACGAATCGATTGACTAAACAGTATTGGTAGTAACGGGTCGTAACGCTGAGCTGTAGACTTTCAACTGAAACAGAAAAAAACAAAACTTGAATGAACTGATAACGCGCGACTCCTCGCAGGAAATCGAAATCCATACACTTTTCGCGGCTAGGAGGAAACCATAAATAAATACACGAACGTTTACGCATGTGGAAGCAGTCAGATGATTTCGATGACTAGGCAGGCCTTGCGATTCACCTTTCCAAAGATAATGTGTTTACACAAACTAATGCTTGGGTAAATAGTAAACAAATGTTTTTTCTTCTCGAACAACAACACGAGCGCAGTTGGCACTTATTAGGCGAGCGGGTTCAAAGTACAAATTAGCAGGAGTTGTTCAAAACAGGACAAAGATCCGGCTCTGCAACGACACAATTACGATTCAATCTTGACAAGTCACTTCGCGGAAGTTTTTATTTATCATTCTGCCAGTGTGCGTGCTGCGTATAAATTCTAGTCGGGTGAATTTAGTTCTTTGTATTTCAAAATCGGGTAACGCTCGAGTCACGTGTTTTTTTAAGCAAGAGCAACGGCCACGATACCTATGACCGAATAGGAATTGGCTTGCGTAATCCGGTTTTTCTTCGTTATATCTGTCAGCAGATAATTCTTGGTTCGGTTAAATTTAGTTTCGTCCTTGACGAGTGGGTAAAACAGACGTTAGCGTTGGCGTTATGTACGTACGTATCTTGCGCCGCGTTAATCGTCGTTCGACCGTAAAGAGAATTTTGCTTGGTGGCGTGATTGGAGCACGTTCTTTTTCTTTTTTGCAAGTGTTGGTTGTTGGATTTGTGCAGAACCATGAACGAGCTTTGATTTTTATTATTATGGCAATTGGTGAGTGGATGGCAATAATGTTAACAGACTACGCTATATTTCAGGGGTTCTCAAACTGTTTTAGACCGTGTACCACTTTTGAAAGTGGGTTTATACATATAACCTCAGCGATGCAACAATATTTGATATACATATAGTTCATGATCGCTGACTTGAATCTGTTCCGGAAGAGAACGGAACTATCCATACTTTTTCTTCACAACTTTGTTCTAGCAAAAAAAAGTGCTCTACTCTAGAGCCTCATGGTGATAAGAAATTATTTCCTCCTCAAACAACATCATCACCAAATGAAAGTTATCACGGTCATATTGAATGCTTTTGAATGGTTTTGAAATCGGATAAATCGGTTCGGAGATATTGACGGAAAAGTTCCTAAAATGCACGGATTTTGGGAGCTAAAGAGCGAACACGAAATTATTTCGACACCGAAAATGTCATGCCAATTTTCTTATAATGTTTAGAATCAAACCAAAATTTCAGGGTAGTTTTATACATATATTTACTTCAAAAATCAAAAGAAAAGTTAATCGATGGAGCCTTGAGTGTAAAATTGAACGCATTTTCGCTTGATGCCCTCCATCAAAGTCTTTACAGTGTCATCCGGTACCAGTTTCTCAGTTTTTTTCCATTTTCTTAACATGTCCTTCTCGTCTTTGATTGTCTTCTTGCTCTTCCGAAGTTCCCGCTTCATCATTGCCCAGTACTGCTCCACCGGGCGCAGCTCCGGACAGTTTGGCGGATTCATGTCCTTTGGAACAAAATGGACAGAATTGGCCTCATACCACTCCAGGACACTTTTAGAATAGTGGCATGATGCCAAATCTGGCCAAAATAGCGGAGCTTCGTCGTGCTGCTGCAAGAACGGCAAAAGGCGCTTCTCGAGGCACTCAGATTTGTAGATCTCGCCATTTACCGTGCCCTTTGTCACGAAAGGCTCACTCCCCAGTCCGCAAGAGCAGATGGGCTGCCAAATGAGATATTTGGAGGCGAACTTCGACATTTTCTTCTTCTTAAATTTGTCGTCCACATAGAACTTGCTCTTGCCGGTGAAAAACTCCAACCCCGGAATTTGCTTAAAATCGGATTTTATATACGTTTCGTCGTCCATCACACAGCAGCCATATTTTGTCAGCATCTTCTCGTAGAGCTTCCGTGCCCGAGTTTTAGCCGTCGATTGTTGCCGCTCATCGCGGTTTGGGAAGTTCTGTACCTTGTATGTATGTAGTCCAGCTCTCTTCTTTGCATTCTGGACGTAGCTCTGCGACATGCCGATCTTTTAGCCAAATCACGGCTTGAGACGTTGGGATTTGCTTTAATCATCCGCTTCACCTTCCCTCCGTCTTTTTGTTCTCCGGTCCCGGTTTTCTTCCAGCTCCTTTGCCGTGGTCCAACGTCAACCGCTCGTGGAACCGCTTCAACACTCTGGAGACGGTTGAATGGTGAATGTTCAACATTTTTCCCAACTGCCGGTGCGACAGGTCAGGAAATTCCAGGTGTTTGGAAAGAATTTGTTCTCTCGACTCGCGTTGGTTCACCTCCATTTTCGTTGAATCGAAAACACGACTTCGAGTTTGACAGCATGTAAACAATACACATCAATGAGAAAGTGTGCAAAATTTGGTTGATTTTTACCCAATGGTAAAAAGTTATGCCCTGTTGAATGTGTCGCAATAATTTCGTGTTCGCCCTTTAATTCATGTTTTTCAGAAACCACTTAACCGAATCGAGCGCCAAATGAGGTTTCATGGTCTCATTGAATGCTATTGAATTGTTTTGGATTCAGGTATCCGGTTCTGGAGATATTGCTGGAACAATACCCTGATTATACGGATTTTGGGAAGTAACTCCTGTTTCTCAGCAAAAAAACGGTCCGATTTAGATGCAACGACCATCAAATAAAAGGTATTGTAGTCTCATAGAACTTTATTAAATGTTGGAATCGGATTCCTATTTTCGGAGATATGGCCGGTCTTGAGATATGACTATCTTGATAACAACTAGATTGCTTTGGACGCAGCAAACGCCACTATTAAAAGTTTTGGAACAGTTCCGGAGATATCGTTGGACAAAGTTTCAGAAAACATGGATTTCAGGAACTAAGAATTTGACTCAATAGCCGTCAAAGGATAGCTATTATTTATCTATAGTTTGCTATTAACACTATGGTATCGGTCATTCAAATTGATTCAACTATCACCAAATGGAAAAAATACTATGGTCTAGACATATTCCGGGTATCCAAGGAAGTCTCTAAAAATATACACACTTCACATAACATGAGATTTAAAAAACCTGAATTCATCCCCTGATGTGAGATCTGGCCCTTCCTACGTATTATATATTGTTTTATTAATCGCTTGATCCTGTATTCAGGAGAGAAAAACAGTTATGGGAACTTGATGTCACCAGTACCACACTCAATATGAATTCTGATGTGATTTGAGGTGTCCCATGGTCCGAGTAAAAAACTGGCCAGTTCCCCGAAGGTACATGTCCGGACGTGACCAATGTAGTTCTGGGCACTTGATGTCATGTTTTGGTCGAAATGTTTTGTGGTATGTTTTGGTCTAAATAAAAGAACTGGCCACTTCTCCGGAGGGACCCGCAACCAGTGATGGTAAATGTACTGTATTCTGATATTTACATTTTGATATTTGACATTTTTCATTACGACCAAATTGAAAACACACAAACGTGAACTGTCGTGAGAGAAATATCATATGATATTTCTGTACCGTTTTCTCCAGGCGACGAAACATTTTTGTTGCCTCCAGCCGATGGTTTAAAAAATTTCGCAACATTAATTTGTGTCACTCAGAATTCCGTTGATTGTTAGCTTATTACTGCAAATTTATGATGTTCATTATTTGGAATCAAATCATAAGAATGGATACTAAAAACTTATAATCTAAAATAACCAAATAAGTGCGTTTTTAATCAAGCTTTAAAAACCGTCACAAACCATTTCTGAACTGTTTGAAACTGTCGGCAGAAGTAGGGAGAAATTTATTTTTTTCTATTTTCTATTCCGCGTTCGCATGAAATGTAGACACAAACTGTTAGTGGTGTGCGGGCCTCAAATTTCGCAGCGGGTGAATGGTTTGCAAAAAAAATTACATTCTCCTGGGCACTCAGTATGACTACCATTGATCTTGCTATGGAATCGTCTTGTGATTTGAGGCATCGCATGATAGATTTGAAACGTTTTAGATAATATCTTCAAAAGTTACCCATACCCACCGGAACTTGTTCTGGCCATATCTCTAGAACCAGTTGACCGATCTCAAAAACATTCAATCGACCATAGTACCTTCCATTTGGCGGTTGTACCGTCCATTTCGGTCCGGCGATTGCCAAGAAACGTGAGCTTATTCATTTCTTTACACACATACACACACATACACACATACATACGCAGGCACGCATATACACACGAGAGAGAAAAAGTTCGCGAGTTTGAGTTCACTGGTGTGAGTGCATCATAAGCGTTGCTAGTTTATTTTCAAAATAATCCTTTTATAGATTTGTTTTTTGTAAGGTAGAGAATGGCATTGGTCTTAACGTTACTTAACATTCAGTGCGAAACTTATGTTCAAGAGTCACAATATATTATCTAAAGATAGCGTAAAGTTTTCCCCTTTATTTAGAAAAAAAAACAAAAGATGTTCGTCCGCCAAATTTTTCTACATTGATAATTCAGTGTACGGCCACCAGGCTTTTTTCAGTGTATTTTTGTGCCAAATGAACTGGGTCAAGATTGCCAATAAGCATGGATTTAAAGTTTTATTAAAAGCTCAACAGTTTGTTTCTCCATGATCAATCTATACATGCGCCTAGAAAGGTAAATAATTTTGTAATCCATATTTATTAAAACTTTTGAGTGCTTGGTAAGATCCGATTTCGAAAACGGGGTAACGTAGACAGTGTACTAATGCGCCAAGTTCCGGGCCATAAAACCTATACCAATTTACTTGAGGGCATTCGCTTGGGTAGTTTATACGTTTACCTCACCGAATTGATGAAAACGATTTACCTCTAGGTGTTGTGTTGTCGTCACTGGGTTTGTTCACCTTAGTGCATCTAGAAGACTAGGTAGATAGCCGATCAAACACGTATTAACATTTTCGAAAAAGTCACCCTGCGATGCTCAACCTTGAATCATTTAATTGCCCTGCCCTCAGGAATTGACACTCCGCCAAACTCTATCACCCATCAATTACAATTGATTGTCCAAATTAGAGAAACCATTATCGTTCAACTGCAAACCAAGCCAAAGGGGCGACATCCAATGGGTGATGAAATTCCGCAACCAGATTGCCGTATGCGTCTACGATGACACTCGTCGCCGCCAAGTGTGTGTTTCTATTGATCAATTGCCGGCCCGCCGCTGTCGTTGGTCATAAGCCTTTGGCGAACCGGCTTCCAAAGAGTGGTGATGGCTCTGTGTGTGTCATGGCTGACTAAGGCTCATAAAGTAGTCCATCCACGTTGTCGTTTTTCCAGTTTAGCAACTGGTTGGTGGTGCACAATTATACATCACCGTCAAAATGGAAATGGGCAACAAAAAAGGAACAACCGGGACAGCGACACTACAAAGCTGAAAGTCCAAGACCTTGTCTTTCCGCACTTGTATACATATAATTATGCTCGAGAAGAGTCGTACTTTCCGAAAGAGGTACTCTCATCGACCCATGAGTGGACTGTGTGTAAACCCCCTAATTTGGGAATGATATGGCCATAGTCCCCCCGAGCATAATTAAGCACCTTGAGAACGACGCCAGCAAGCAATGAACTTTGTATCATGCCCAATTACGTGGTAATTACGCCCATGTGTGGAAAAGGTGCATTCTAGTCAAACTAGCAGTCTGCAATCGATCGCCTCAATCGGCTGTCGGCTGGCTGAGAGTAATTTTTGCAAAACCGATTAAATTATTATCGAATGGCTTATACCGAACCCCGCCCGGTCTGGTTTCTAGTTTACACCACACACTACATACGCTATACATATTGCAAACCCATTAACATCACCGCTCACAATCGTACGATGTACCGAGAAGTGGCGTGATCAAGCATGGGATCTTCTCGGTACCGACGGCGCAGCAGGTATTCATCAAATGGCTTGTAGGTACTTTCCAAACAGAAGACTGAAGATTTTTTGGCAGTAGTTTCAGATTGGGAAAGCCTTGGAATGGCTTTTGTATTTAAATTGTTGTCAGATTATGAACTGCCGCATAACGAAAAACAATTTGGTACATAGGCAAAACTGTATTTGGGATGTAAGATATATTGTCAAATTTTATGTTATTGTTATAAAATAATTTAATCTCACTTTCACCATACAACCTCTACATTAATACATATTGTTAATGTATGCCATATTGTCATTGAAAGGTGTTTTATTGACTGCACTTAGTTTGGATCTTGGTCTGGATTATATACCAACTTTTTGGCTTAATGTACAGTAAAACATTTGTTCGTGAAAATTGCCATTTTTTAGTAACCTAACTTAACCGCCTATTCAACATATTGTTGTTTGGCCTTTTACCATATGACATATTGATAAAACTTTTAAGGAGATTGTTAGTTTATGGTTTTCAATTATAAGGGTAAATGTTGTAACAATAACGGAAACAGTCGACAACAATAAGGGAAATGGTTTGTGATTATGCGGGCTATTTTATGTATCTGAAATGTTATGGAAAGTTTATTCTATCTCAACGTTCGAAGAATGTATTTTTTTCATCAAGTTATTTTTTGAAATAGCATTATATAGAGTTACGCTAGGAAATTATGTAAGTTTTCAAATTTTTCCCGTACAATCTTTAGGAAGACAATTTAATAATTGAGAATTTTGTATGTTATTAGAAGAAATATCTTAGATCAAAAGAATTCGAAGTAGAACCAGAAAAATATTACGCAGATTGTTTGAAAATTTTAGAAGTATGCCGGGTGAGCCAGAAGATTTTTAAAGAATTCTTACACGCATAAAAAATACCGTCATAACAAACATATTCCAGATAAATCCAAAAATAAACTTTGTATATTTTGCCTGCAAACACAAACGTGCTTTATTTCAAACATATTCTATGTTTAGAACTAAATGACAGCGATGTTTGAAATTAAAATAATGTTATTTTATTTTAAACATATTCATGCTAAGAATAAACGTACAAATTTAGGATACAAGATCAAGTTATTTTTATTTAAATAATATTTAGATTTTACTGGTTGCGTTCTAAATTTACTTATTCCATGAATCTGAGTTATCTTAATTCTGGATTTCACATGAAGCTCCAGGTTCAAAGAGCGCGCTCAGATAATCACTACTGAAAATAACTTGCTGATAAATGTGACGGTTGGCTCACGTTTTCAGCGTCGATACTTTGCTTCGGTCTCACGTTCGGGAAAATGGAAGTACACGTTCAAATTCGCCTACCTCATGATTGTATTGTTGAAATCAACATGCCTTGGAGTTGACTCAAAAATTGTTATTTTCGTTCGAAACATGCCGTCCATTTGCTTTAAATAATTCTTATGTTTCAAGGTGAACATCGATATTTTTAATTTAAATAGACGAAATTCATATCCGTGTAACTAATACTGTGAGAATTTTATGAAAACCGCCGAGTGAAGCAAAGATTTTTCTCCAGAAAGTTTCCAAGTATGCAGCAAATTAGTTAGGAATGGATGAAGTGACTGATATACTTTTAACTGTTATGGATAATGGTTGATGAACTTTTCATTGTGTTCATAAAAATTCTGGTGTTAGTTGGAAAAATCCTGAAAATGATCAAAGACGACCATCGTAGAAAACTGATATAATATGCTGTCAGTTCATTTATCATTTTCTTGCTTTGGAAAATAAAAAAATGAATATTTTAGAGTGACATTTCTTATATTTTGTATCCATTGTTTCATTAGAAATGTTTCTAATTGTGATTCATTTCTTTACGAAGGTCGAATTACGGTTATTTGTTCTACCTACATTAGGCTATTTCAATTTTTGGGGATTACCAGCCTTTTGTATGATTAATGAATCTTTTAGTTCGTGCCGTAGTAATCGTACTGATTTCATGTCCGAGCTAATACCACGAGTCATTAATCTATATTTATAATTCATGCAGCATGAGTGTCACGTAACAGTCGTATGCTGACCTCCTCTGTTATCAATATTACACTGGCGAGTCGACCTTTCCTATCAATCCTGTGTCAAAACCAACGTCTGTACTCATCAGGTTCTCCGAAAATACTATGCATGTGGGCTGGATCGTTATCAGTTTTTTTAAACTCTTAGTGTATATCAAAATTTAAGAAAAAATCAATGTTCAATTAAACTAACCATCATGTCAAACACTGTCAAATGCTTTTTCTATGTATAGAAAAGCAACTCCGGTGGAGTAGTCTACAGATTTGTTTGAACGAATTAAATTTAGAACTCTTGAGAGTTGAAGGAAGCACAGTAGCAGGTAGCTTGGAGCATCAGCAGGATTTTAACCTGGCTTCAACATACTGTACAATTGTTGCATTTTTTCCTTTATCTGGAAAACATGCCAAATTAAAACATATTTTTACAAAGAAAGGCAAGGTATCACTCTATGGGAATTTTTTTGTTTCGATAAGTGTACACATACAATATCCGATCATCACTTGGTGCTATCATATTTTGAAAATGTTTAGTTATAGGTTGTACTTCATCCAAGTCAGTTCTCCAAGAATCCTCAAACATAATTGAATCGCAGGTTTAGGTTTTTTGAAGTTTTTCAAGATTTTCTAAAGACTCCAGAAGAATTTGGAGCTCGGATCTAATTGTGATACATTATTTTCAAAAATTTGCACTTTATGAAGCAGGCTTCGAATTCAATACACATGCGC
>JASCZW010010358.1:0-37063 GCA_034211315.2 Aedes japonicus
CTTCGATGTTCAGAGTGGGTCTTTGCCATTATGCCTTTTGGTGTTTCTTTAACGTGTTGCTATATTATTCTAGCTATTATTTTGCTCCTTGCTGAATGGAGAATATCAAAAATAATTTTAGTCTCCATTGAGTCTATGATAATGTAATTTATGTTTATATGCCTGCACCACCACGAAATAAACATGCGGATCTCGTGTGCTTGGAGCAAAAATGATATAACAATATAAGGAATCTGTGGAACTTTGATCAGAATACAATGAATATTCTGTGGGAAATATTTGACCTTATATGAACATGTTTTACGTGAACGTAGCAATAGGAGAATGTCAGCGGTGATTGTATTTGCCAATATGAGAATAAGATTGTAAAAGTACCGGAGAACAACTTGGAATATATTAGAGAAGATCTCTCGCTAATCTCTTTTATCGTTCTTAGGTTTTTGTAATGATAACAGCACTTCTTCGGCAAAACCTATCAACAAAAAGAATTATAAAATGTTCAGTACATGTACCATGCAGTATGTATGTGTTGGTGATTGGCGCATTATATAGAGGCAGTTCATTCAACGATTGTCAATTCAATCGTTTATTTCTCAGATCCTCGACTGACTTTGCCACTTGAAAAGCCTCTCTCGACTTCCTTTTTGACTCTCGGTGAGCAAACCCCGGTCGCCCAACTTTTTTATTCGACCCGACTGCTGTCGGCAGCCGTATTGCCGCTGCCTGTGTGCCACCGTACGCCTTCCCTAACCGGACGGTTGTCACTGGTGCATCTCCGCAGATACGCATGTCTGTTGCCGGTCTGTCTGTCTGTCTGTCTGTCTGTCTGTCTGTCTGTCTGTCTGTCTGTCTGTCTGTTCTGTCTGTCTGTCTGTCTGTCTGTCTGTCTGTTCTGTCTGTCTGTCTGTCTGTCTGTCTGTCTGTCTGTCTGTCTGTCTGTCTGTCTGTCTGTCTGTCTGTCTGTCTGTCTGTCTGTCTGTCTGTCTGTCTGTCTGTCTGTCTGTCTGTCTGTCTGTCTGTCTGTCTGTCTGTCTGTCTGTCTGTCTGTCTGTCTGTCTGTCTGTCTGTCTGTCTGTGTAATTTTTCAGGCTCAAATCGATTACAATTACTACAAGTTGTCATGATAAAGGGTGTCCACGATGAAATTGCCACACTATGAAATTGCTCTAACTTTTTAACCGTTGGGTAGAATTTAATGAAAATTTTGGTGAATTTAGTTCATAGTGTCCAATTTCATTATTTACATCCTGCAAGTTTTAAAGTCCTGTGATCAAAACTCGCGGAAATGGAGTCGAAAGAACAGCTCGTGCGTGATAAAATCTTGCGCATTCATCACGAGAACAAGGATCTCTCGCATCGTTCCATCGCTAAAACGTTGGGAATTGCGAATTCCACGGTGTCGCGAGTGATTAAGCGGTTCGAGGAACGGTTGACCACCGATCGGAAGCCCAGAAGTGAAGGAAAAAGTATTCCGTACAATACCAAAAATCACAACCGCGTAGTTGGGGCCTTCAACCGAAATCCGAACGCCTCCGTTCGGGATGTGGCTAAGAAGCTGCACCTAAGCCGAAGTTTTGTCCAGAAGGCCAAAACTAAGGCTGGGCTTCGAACGTTCAAGGTACAAAAGACCCCTAATTGCGACGAGAAGCAGAACAAGTCCGCCAAAACCCGTGCCAGGAAGTTGTACCCTTACATGCTGACGAAAGTTGAATGCTGCATCATGGACGACGAAACATATGTGAAGGCCGACTTCAAACAGATCCCCGGCAACCTGTTTTTCACGGCCAAGGATAAGTTCAGCGTTCCGGAGCATGTCCGCACTCAGAAGATGTCCAAATTTGCGAAGAAATTCCTGGTTTGGCAAGCCATCTGCACGTGCGGGAAGCGGAGTGCACCTTTCGTGACCCAGGACACGATGAACGGACAGGTGTACATAAAAGAGTGCCTCCAGAAGCGGCTGCTTCCTCTCCTGAAGGCCCACAACGTCCCAACAATCTTCTGGCCGGATTTGGCCTCATGCCACTACTCCAAGGACGTGCTGAAGTGGTATGCGGACAATTTCGTGCCGAAAATGTTCAACCCTCCCAACACTCCGGAGCTCCGCCCCATCGAGAAGCGATTATGAAGCAGCACCTTCTTAAACGACCTAAGGTAGTGAAGACAGTCGAGGAACTGAAGAAAGTATGGGTTTACATGCAAAAAACGGTTGATTCACAGGTTGTGCAGAATCTTATGGCCGGGGTTAAGGCCAAGGTGCGGGCATTTGCGTATGGACTGTAAATAAAATACGAATAAAATGGTAAAATGAAGTTTAATAGTTATTTCTCAATCCCTGAAAATTTGATGGCAATCGGATGAAAACTCGAATTTCGCGAATCAATTTTGTGTGAGGCAATTTCATCGTGGACACCCTTTATAAGCAGTCTTGGTAAAAGTCATGTTCATTAGATTCAAAAGGGTGGATTTTCAGGCAACATAACATTGACTACCTATAAGTATACATATGATAACTCATGACAACTAACGTAATCAGAAGAATGAAAGTTCAATTTTCAAAATGCTTTGATATTCATTTATGTAAACAAGTTCATTTTCAAAACGAATTTCGAAATGTCAGAAATGAAATTCAATCAACCACAATGAATATCAATTACCCGTCGGGATCGCAAAAATGCAAGGGCAGCCCAGTCCAGGGTATTCTTGCACAAAATTGCTAGCATCTATTCCTCTGGGACGATGATGACGGCCCTGGTTGTTCCATGTTTGGATTAGGATTCAAAATCACTTAATAATAAAAAATCATCACAAGAGATGATATTCAGATTTCATCAAATGAAATTCATGCTTACCGATTGATGATCAAGACAACAGTGACAGCAGATTTTTGACCCGCACATAGAGCCGACTTCATTCATTGCAGCAAACAAAATTCAGTTGGCATAGAAGTGACAGCGGTAACCATGAAAACCGAGAAAGTAAACATCATCATTGCACTGGGATAAAATCATGTTCACTTCTTATGGATATTTTATGAAAATTCAAGGCACTATATAAGCATAATGAGTTGATTTTGTCATCTGCGATTTTCGTAACAAATAAAATTCATCTACACTGACTCGAAATACTTATCAATGCGTTCGATAGTGAAAGATAAAAACATACACTGATAGTAACTTCCTAAATTGTACTAAATCCTTGTTCGAAATTGTGCAGATGGTTGAAAATGTGCAACAAAATAAGACTGAAACATTTTCTTATGCCTATTTTCTTATTAGCTGTCATTCCGTAGTTTATTCTGAGGTTTGTGTTAGGGTAACGCACGCGGTTTATGCATATCATAATTAAGGTAGGTACCTTTATTGCTTATCCTGACGGATACGTGTGTTACATCTACAATGAGCAAACTTTTCCAGTGTCGTGTATTAATATTCGAATCAAATCTTGTAGTGAGGCAATCTAGGAGCGTTTGTACATCAGAATGCACCTTCTGCACTTTATTATTTTGTATGTGTTATGCATGATGACACTTGCGCTTTAAAAAAAATAGCGCTAAGCTTTTCATTCCTGGTTTTTAAGCTCTCCTATTGTTCACAACACAAAACAAAAATATACCAAGTATCGGCAATGAACACTGAGATTCCATCCTAAAACAAATCCAACCTCCAATGTGGAAAAGAAGCAAAAAGAGGCCAACGATGAAGACAACACTTCCAGGTGAATTCCTTGGAGGCGTTTTTACTTTCCACCACACTATCCCAATCAGCGCCCAACGAAATTCCAGCACGTAGACGTGCTCCGTACGACCTTCCGGAAATCTTCCACCCGCCTATATTCTGAATTTGGAAGCAACTTTGCTCGAAAAAAGAATCCCGCCTCTGCATCAACCTCAGTGGATAGAGAAAATCGTTTCGCGATAAAAGTTGGACAAGGTTTTCCTCTCTGTGCATACACACACACACACACCCGTCCATCGCACATTTGTCTTGCGAGAAAGCAAGAAAATCCCACCAGGTGGCAAAGGGGGCAATTGGGGTCCCGAACACCATCGGCATGCAAGCTGGAAAGCAATTCCTCACTGACGACGCTGCCGGAGGAGGAAGAATCTTACTCGGAAGATGCACCGGAGTTTAAAATCTTGCAAAATGTATCTACATGTTCCGGAATGAAAGAAAAGAGAAACAAGGCGCCGAAAGTGCATACAAGTCTGGGCAGGCCATGCTAGTGGATTCAGTAATTTTGACGATGGCATGGAAACACACTTACGACCGTGAGAGCTTGTTTAAAGTGGTTTCCCTTCGAACGCGCTCAAGATAGATGAGGTAATTTCCTCTGGCTGCAGCAGCAGTTTTTTTTCCTGATGCTGGTTTTGCCAAGAAGTCCATGATGAAACTATTTTCGGGGATTGCCCTTCCGCTTCGTCTGGTACAGGGACTGGGGAAAACGTTAACATGTTGTGATCTATTTACGTTATGCTGTGCTACAGCATATTAGCACTGTATGAAGAATTGTTTGCATTCTCCATTCACATACGATTGGGTTTGGTTTTAGCTCTGTGTTCGGTCATTTGTACATTCCTGATAGCATTTTTACATTCATAAAAGTACTTGTTAATTAAAGCTAACAAAAATATTCAGTATCTACCAGTATGTTGACTTGAGAATCATCCTAAATTCGAACTAGTTAATGAAGCTTGTAGCAAGGGCAGCCGATAATATCGTAGAAAGTTGGACTGGATTTCACTGCGCTGAAACTTTTGGCAGCCACTGTTCAAAGTTTCTGAAGATAAAGTGTAGCAAGGCATGCTTTGTTCCCCTCATTTTGAGACAGGTTCTTCCTCGTCGCGTCGTTGTAGACCTGCGGGAATAAAGGCTGGGCTACAATGGGGAGCGGAACGGCGCGGTGCGGCAGTTTTTGACATAATATATATGGATTAACTGTCAAAAGCTGCCGCAACGCGCCGTTGCGCTCCTCATTGTAGCTGGGCCTTAAGTTTGCTAAGCAAATGGCAATATGCATGTACACGGTGTGATAAAATAGACCCAACATTGATTTCTTTTTCCGCAGCATGGCACATTCCTCAAGAAATTCATGATTAGGGCCGAGAAGCCAATTGTAAACAGTCACTTTAACCGTTGATCTCCCATGAATCAAAAAACTTCTACGATGTCCAACCAAACCATATGTTAGAGCAAACATTCCTCTACCAGATGCTGCTTTAAATTCACGAGAGTGATTTGATATTCGAGAGAAATCGACGTTTGAAGTTATTGTTTACAGTTGGATTTTAGATTTTTTTTACCTTTCAGGAACTTGCAGTTGGTAATTAGGTTAGTTTAAAATTTTCACTACGTAGTGCTGCCAGCTGTAACTTCAGATCTTGATCAAACACGCCGTCGTCAAATCTATTAAAACTAACGAAATAAACTTTCGATATTCATAACATTGCATTATGATTGTTTGCCACAAGAAATCATTATGAATTTCATTAATTTTCTTAATGAAATATAATGATTTTGAAAAAATAAAAATGTAAAAACAAACATACTAGTACCGAAAGGTACCGAAAAGTGCAAGGGGGGAAGCCAAATTTGAGTATATGCCATAGTACTCAAATTTGAGGAACTGTACCCAAAGTTTATGGTGGGTAAATTTAACCTAATGCAATAAAACTTTTAAAAATCAAAAAATGAGCACTTTTCCGCACGGTTAGTTAGAAAATGTTGTACAACATTTGAAATAAAGTGCCTTTCACGTGATGATAGAATAAAAACATAAATTTTCTTAATAATTTTATTGATATTTTTTAAATCTTAATTTCCGCGATTTTTAACAATAACGAAACAAATTCCGATTCCAAATAGTATTTCGATTGCTCGGAAATGAAAACTTATGAAGTTATTGCTGGATTGGTCATGATTAGCACACGTAAATAGCCCATACAGATAAATTTTACCGAAACCTATTGTATACAAATTTTGGGCAGGTTTATTGAGGATCTGAATATTCAGACTTATCTTCTGGTAGCGAGGATACAACCGATGATAACTTGATGATAGATTCAAAAATCTTTGATGTTTTCAAAAATCGATTTTAAATCTATATAAATAAAAATGAGTTGGGGTTTCCTTTGTCACGATTTAACTCGCGAGCGGAAGGACCGATCGGCGTGAAATTTTGTATGCAGAGATTTTTGGGGCCGGAGAATAATCTTATGATGGTTTGAGACCCCTCCCTTCACTGGAAAGGGGGGCTCCCATAAAAATGAAACACAAATTTCTACACAATTCGAGAACTAATCAAGCAAAAGAAACCAAATTTAGCATGTGTGAGTTTTTGAAGGCAAAAAAAGGTTTTTATGGTAGCTTGAGAACCCTCCCCGTCATAAAAGGGGGGGCTCCCATACAAATAAAACACAATATTCTGCATAACTCGGGAACTAATCAAGCAAACGGAACGAAATTTAGCATGTGGTGGTTTTTTAAGACAAAAAATGTTCCTATGTTGATTTGAGACCCCTTCCCATCCTAAAGGGGGGGGGCTCCGATACAAATGAAATACACTATTCTACATGACTCGAGAACTAATCAAGCAAATGGAACCAAATTTAGTATGTGGTGGTTTTTGAAGGCAAAAAATGTTTTTGTGGTAATTTAAGACCTCTCCTCACTCTGAAAAGGGGGGCTACCATACATACGAAACACAAATTTAAACCAAACATGAGAACTATCCCTACCGCTATGCAAATTTGTATGCAGGGGTTTTTGGGTCCGGGAAAGGATCTTATGATAGTTCGACACCCCTCCCGCCTTTAGAAAGGGGGCTCCCATGCAAATGAAAAACTATTTTCTGCATAACTCAAGAACTAATCAAACAAATGGAACCAAATATGGCATGTGGAGGTTTTTGTAGATGAATACTGTTTCAATGCTAATTTGAGACCCCTCCCTTTTCTGAAGGGGGGGGGGGGGCTCCCATACAAATGAAACACAAATGTATGCATAACTCGAGAACTAATCACGAAAATGGAACCAAATTTGGCACATGGAGGTTTTTGAAGGAGAGAAATGTTTTTATGGTCATTGAGACTCTTCCGCCTTCTGAAGGGGGGGGGGGGATCTCAAACAAATGAAACACAAATTTCTGCACAACTCGAGAACTAATGAAGCAAATGGAATCAAATTTGGCATGTGGAATTTTTTTAAAGGATAGACATATTCCTATGGTGGTTTAAGACCACTCTGCCCTCTTAATGAGGGGGTCCCATAGAATTGAAACGCAATTTTCTGCATAACTCGAGAACTATTCAAGTAAATGAAACCACATTTGGCATGTGGGGGTTATTGGAAACAGGATTTTTATTTATATTAAAATGGATTTCTGTCTGACTGTCTGTCTGACCAATCGGAGTGAAAATATGTATGCAGGTATTTTTGGGGAAGGTTCTTATGATTGTTTGAGACCGCTTCCCCCTTCCGGCTCGCATACAAATGAAACACAAATTTCTGCATAGCTTGAGAACTAATCAAGCAAATGGAATCAAAAATGGTATGCGGGGTTTTTTGAATGTAAGAAATGTTTCTATGGTGAATTCAAACACAAATCTATATAAATAAAAATTAGTTGGGGTTTCCTTTGTCACGATTTAACTCGCGAGCGAAAGGACCGTTTGGCATGAAAATTTGTATGCAGGAATTTTTGAGGCCGGAGAATATTTTTAAGACAGTAAGAGACCCCTCCCTCCTCTGAAAGGGGAGACTCCCATAAAAATGAAACACATTTTTCTGCATAACTCGAGAACTGATCAAGCAAAGGAACCCAAATTTAGCATGCGGAAGTTTTTGGAGGCAAGAAATATTTCTATGGAAGTTTGAGACCCTTCCCCTCTCTAGAAATGGAGGCTCCCATACAAATGAAACAGAAGTTTCTGCATATATCAAGTACTAATCAAGCAAATGGAACCAAATTTGGCATGTGGGGTTTTCTGGTGGCGAAAAATGTTTCTATGGTGGTTTGAGACCCCTCCCCTCTCCTAGAAGGGGTGCTGTCATACAAATGAGACTGAAATGTCTTCATAACTCTAGATCTAATAAAGCAAATGGAACCAAATTTGGCTTGCGGGGATTTTAAAGGCAATAAATGTTTCTACGGTAGTTCGAGACCCCTCCTCCCTCTCTGTTAGGGGGGGGGGAGCGGGGCTCCCATACAAATGAAACACAAGTTTCTACGTAACTCGAGAGCTAATCAAGTAAATGGAGCCAAATTTGGCAGGTAGAGGTTTTTGAAGGCAAGAAATGTTTCTAAGGTAAATCGAGACCACTTCGCCCTCTGTAAGAGGGGGCCACTCATACATTTGAAACACAAATTTGTGCATAACTCAAGAACTAATCAAGCATATGGAACCCAATTTGGCATGTGGAGGTTTTTGGAGGAGATAAATGTTTCTATGGAAGTTTGAGACTCCTCCGCCATCTGGAAGGGGTCGGGAGGGGGGTTTCCATACAAATGAAACACAAATTTCTGAATAATTCGAGAACTTATCAGGTTAATGTAACCAAATTTGGCATGTGGAGGATTTCGAAGGCAAGAAATATTTCTATGTTGACTCGAGCCCCTCCCTTCTCTGAAAGGAGGGCTCATATACAGATGAAACACAAATTTCTTCATAACTCGAGAACTAATCAAGCAAATGGAACCAAATTTGGCATGTGGGGGGGGGGGTTGAAGGCTATCATTGTATGGTGCTTTGAGAAACCACTCCCTCTGGAAGGGAGGGCTTCCATACAAATGAAACACAAATTTCTACCAAAAATGAGAATTATCCAGGATACTTAAACACATAACGTGTATTTCTCGGGTAAGAAGCATGTTTTGATAGAAGTTTGAACCCCTGCTCACTCTAGAAAAAAAAACTCATTCCGAAAAAACCATAAAAGTGCCAGTTACAATAAATTTTTCTTCATTTAGTTGCAAGCGTTGCAGCGCACGCACCGGGTTCAACTAGTTTCAAACAATCCTGAGAATTATCCAGGTAACTAAGCCACAAACTGTGTATTGTCTGGGTAAGAAGAATGTTCTGATAGAAGTTTGAACTCCTTATTACTCAAAAAAAAACTCATTAAAAAAAGCGTCTGTTCTATGTAATGCTCATTCATTTTGTTGCAGGCGTAGCAACGCTCGCACCGGGATCAGCTAGTATTAGATATTATTCAACTACATATTCTACTGCTTTTAAACAATCCGATCACTTCTCGGCAGTTGCATGAATTGATAAGAGCTTATATAAACTTCTAGAAATTGAACGAACTCTGAAAAAAATATTATCTGAATTACTATGAACTTCGGAACTGACTTACTATGAACTCGAATGAAGTTGATTAAGCTTCTCGTAAGTTGAATAAACTTTTTGGAAGTTTCAAGATAATCATGAAGTTTGCACGCTCTTTTTTGAGAGGAGAAGTGGTGGAACTTCATAAAAGTTCATTGAATTGCCGAAAAATTCTCAACGTTTCTGGAAACTTGTTTGAACTTCCAAAAAGTTTGCTGATCACCCATGGAATACTATAGAAACAACTTCTTTTATAAATAACCGGAACTTTAGCTTCCAAGAAGTTATTTGGACTTCTAGTTGGTACATTTTTCATGATAAAAAGCAGAATATCGCAAATATTTTAATAATTTACGAGAAATTGAACAAAATCTGATGTTGTTGGCGGAGTTGATTTTTTGATTCTCGTTTTGGTTCGGTACAAAAAATTATCGAGTAGCAAAAATGTCAGTTCTTCTTAAAACTTAAGTACCCTGAGCTCCTGGGATGTACCCTGAACTGTTGGGAGAGCTTCTGAGAAGATCCCTGAACATTTTCATTTTGTAAGCTCCTTAACTTTTGTAAAAATCCTTGGAATTCCTGAATTTCTGGAACGTTTTTTGAATTATTAATTTCGTGTGTCTGTGGATGTCGTGGACGTGATCCATCACTTCGAACCTTGTTTATCCACTGCCAAATTATAAATCAGCATTAACTAATATAGTTTACATTATTTGGTCAAACTAGTCCATGCCAAAAAGTGGTTCTATTCAAGTTTTGACGCGGCTGGGTAACTCAGTGGTTACCCGTTCTGCTTACTGAGCAGATGGTCGGGAGTTCAATCCCAGGTCCGTCCCCTTCCTTGCCATTTGTCACTTGCCTCTTTCTATCACCACTAGATTTAAAATAAAAAGCAGTCTACTGCGCTCTCTTTCATTGATCGCTTCACTTACCACAAGTGCATCCATGATCTAAAAATACAAAAACCTGCTTCACTAACACAACTATCCTTCCCTTGGCAATTGTAGAAATTCAGTGGTGCTCACGGTCTCTAATAACAACGATTGTCAAACCAATCATCCGTCTTCCCCCCTCCCCAAAGACCGTGAGGACGTGGCCGGCGCCGGTACTGATCTATAAATAGAATTAGTGAACTTGTACATTGAAGATGTAAAAGCTACTACCAAGCTCCATCTATGTGGTTCTCTGTTCAATTACACTTGTTCTGATCAGTAAAGGAGTAGCAACTACGATATTGCACGGTCTTTAAAAAAAAAGAAGAAAAAGAAATACAACGCCGGTGCAGGGAAGGCCAAGTTGGTATATTTTAGCTGGTTCTATTCAAGTTTTGCTGATGCAAATCAAGTAAAAACTTGTTTCAAAAATAGACCACCGCTGAAGATGCTCTAACGAAGCCAAAGGGCGTTTGGTTCGGCGGTGTGGTGAAAAGAGACAAAATCGGCGAAAGTTAGAAATGATCCAATCATTTGGTAATCGATGAATCTTTTTTGGAAAGTTTGAAGCCACCGAAAAGTCCTATCGAAATTTTTGTAGCTTAAGACGGAGAATCGCTCATTGCTGAATACTCGGGAACTGTGAAGCTTGGGTCAAAAGTGAACGAGATACTGGTTGACTGTCCAATTGATTGTTCGGTCGAAAATGTGTTTTATAATATGTACCGGAGTTGACGAGACGGGCAAGAAAGTGTCGTTCGAGCACGGTAAAGGTTTTATACAATGCTGTTCGGACATAGTCTCGAGTCGTTCCCAGTGTGGGATATTGTATTGATAGGCGCTATTCTCGAACAGCCTCATTGGCTACACAACCATCGTCATCGAGCAGCCTCATCGAGCACTGGAAACCTCGAAAAATAAAGTCATCGATCAAGCGGTGGGCGCTCACTAACATCATCGAAGTCGTGTCGCTGATTGTCATTCGCAACATTGTCAATAACTGACATCAAAGCCGCCTTAAGCAATCCAAGCAATCGCTAAAATTCCATCACAGCAATCTTGGTTTCTTTTGACAAGTATCAATCCCGTCATTCCAAAACTAAACTACTAATAAAGCACACGTTACTATATCAAGCTCTGCCCTTATCAATAGAAGGTTATGGGCACCTCTACGGGAGAAGCTGTGTGTGGCAGCCCACAATTCACAATTCGGTGATGCAGGATTTCAGCTCTGATGTTTCCGTGTGAAGATGTTCTTGGACTTCGTCGGTGTTTTGAATACGCTAACTGAAGACGCACCGGAAGCTGCTTCTGAGAGGGGAAGTTTTTGGAGTTCGATCGAAAGGCCAAGTCTTACATTGTCAGTTTTCTTGTTGAAGAATGCCTGACGATCGTCTGCGAGAAGGAACCGGTCAGAGGAATGTAGAAGTCAGAAAAATCACGAAACGGAAAGGTGGTATTCACGCTCGATTCGGGTTCAAGCGAACCCTCGTGAATGATGCGGAAGTATTTTCGGAAACTCGCAAGCTGAAGCAACCCATCGAGGTTCAAGTGGCCAAAGACGGAGAAACACGAATATCCAAGTTCGTTGGAGCCATCGTCGGAAACAGCAACAAGAATACGCCGTTGCATATGAAGGATGTGCTCTGTGTTTCTTAACTACGATACAATTTGATGCCAGTTGAAAAACTGGTGAAGAGTGGAGTTGTGGTCATCTTCTCAGTCAAGAAGGAATGAAAGCGATCGTAAGTACTTCAAGTCAGACAAGTTGGCGTTTTGAGACGCGTACGTACAAGGGAAAGTTTGCCGTAAACCGGTTAATGGAACCCGTCTAATATCCTCAAGAGCACTAGAAAGAATACATTCCGTCGTCTGTGGGCCGATCGAACCTAATGTATGAGATGGATCAAAGTATTTCGTTTCCTTCATATATGATCACACCCACTTCGCTATGCTGTTCCTGGTGAAGAGAAAGTCGGAGTTGTTCGCTCGATTCCGTGAGTACGAGGCGATGGTGACAGCAAAATTCAATATGAAGATATCCAAGATGACAATTCATCAAAGCGGTGAGTATCTTTCTAACAACCAGAAGCAGTTTTATTCGCAGAAAGGCATCCAGATCGAACCGACTGTTGCATATACGCCTCAACACAACGGCGTCACGGAAAGGTTCAACCGAAAAATAGTTGAGAAGGTCCGTACTATGCTGATCGATTCGCATGTTTCCAAGACGATGTGGTCGGAAGCCGTCCTTACTGCCGTTTATCTGGTAAACAGAAGTCCTACCGCCGCCCTGTTGCGAATCCTAAACCCGGCTGAGTGCTGGTACAACGACAGGCCAAGTGTGAAAAAATTCCGTGTTTTTTGGTTGCAAGGCGTTTGCATGAATCCCTGGTCAGCACAAACAGAAGTTGGATGCTGAGAGTATCGAAGTCTTCCTGGTTGGATATGCTCCCAACGACCATCATAATTGACCGAGATGTGAAGTTTCATGGGACTAGTTTCCCTTATGAAAAGTGTAGAAACGTTTCTTAGCAGTCCTGTACAAAAACTCGCAGTTTGTAGGGATCAGCGTTAGCTGTAAATTAATTATATTTCAGTTTCTCGGTGTATGTTATTTACAAATCTACTCACAATTATTAGTTTTTTGCTAAAATAATGCCTGCACTGCAGGCGGATCGGGTAAATAGTTGTAACCTGAAATATAAGACAAATCTATATTATTTTATTCTCTTACGCAATAACAGTAATGAATAATTTCGAATAACTTTTACTTTCCAACAATTGTTTTCAGCCGACTTTACATTCGCTTCACAATGTCTAAATAATTATGGTTGGTTTTGTTTTGATTCCCTGACTTTTCGCAACCCATTAACGGCCACCGTATATGCCCTGTGGTAACTGGGCATATTACCGGTAAACGGTTACTCGTCGTCAGAGACCATGAAAAGAATCCACACTCACTAGCAATGTTTGAAGAGAGTCGTCCGTTACCGGAAGTGCGAACACCATACTGACGTTCCAACGCAACGATGCTCCGCCGCTTGTTGGATTTGCTGATACTGACTGGGCGGCTGATAACGAGGACCGGAAGTCTGTGTCCGGATATATCTTCAAGGTTTTTGGTTCAAAAGTGTCATGGTGCAGCAAAAAACAAACTACCGTTGCCATTTCCTCAAGTGAAACTGAGTATATCGCTTTAAGTGCCGCTACTGCTGAAGCCCTATGGCTGGCTGGAGTGCTTGAGGACATGCAGGTGAAGGAAAATACCTGTGACAATTTTAGTAGACAACCGAGGTTATATTGGCATCGTAAGCAACTTGGAGAAGAAAAGAAGCAAACATATTGATGTTAAACATCATTTCATCAGGGACCATCGCTGAAGGACGAATCCAAGTGGAGGCTATCGGTACTCAAGACCAATTAGCTGATATATTTACCAAGTCCCAGTATTCTGAAAGATTTCAAAAATGACGACTGAATTTAGGGCTGTACGATTAAGAGGGAATGACATCAAAGCAGCCTCAAACAATCCAAGCAATCGTTAAAGTTCCATCACAACAATCTTGGCTTCTTTTGACAAGTATTAATCTCCTCATTCCGAAACTAAACTTCAAATAAAGCTCACGTTTTTATATCAAGTTCTGCACTTATTAATAGAAATAACAAGTTGACAAACAATAGTTTTCTTTAACAAATTACCTCCCTCTTGCACAGCATGAACATTTTTCACGATGCTTATACACTTCACCAATTGAATCAATAATAAATAAAACCATCAAGATGTTTAAACATTTCCCACAAGAACGCATTCCTCTAGTGCGGATACACGAGAAGTGTTAAATTATGAACTTGTTTCGCGAGCCTGTTTGTTTCACTTATGTTCCAACATAAAGCTCGATCAAAGTAAATCTGAACGCACGGTTTAATACACCACCGCGTCCCTGGTGGTTGGAACACAACACGTTTGACAAGCATCTGTTGATGTTCCATTGACGAAGAAAGAAGTTGGTGAAAAGTTTTTCTCGATTGATCGACGCATCTTGAAATTGCGGATCGTGGAACTTGAGAAAAGAAAATTAATTGTGCACAAACATCTAGAGAATCCTTCGTGGTCTGCCTCAAAAATAGCAAAAGTGGTAAAATTCTTAAAGTCAACGTTACAAGGATACTCTGAGTGTGGATAGAGCACAGCGCATCTATCATAAAAGTGGCACTAGGGAAGAAGAGCTGAAATACGATTCCAAATTTTCCACCGTGCGTAACATCCTTTCAAGAAAAAGATATAAGTCTTTTTATGCCAGTAAACATCCAAATCGCTTCTTGAAACAAAATTGAGTGGTCAAAAAGCGAGCGCGATTACTATACGAACGAGTTTTGACGAAATTTGACTATATTTTAATGGATGACGAAGCATATGTCAACATGGGTTATAAACAAATCCCCGGACGTAAATTTTACCTGGAAGCTGGATGTGAAGATGTCCCTTCCAGGTATAAATGTTTTTTCTGATAGGTTTGCTCGGAAACTAATGATTTTGCAAAGAATCTGCAGTTGTAGCCATAAAACAAAGGTTTTCATCACATCTCACACAACCCAACAAACATCGGTGTTGAATTAGAGCTTGTTCAAACAAATTTGGAGAAGCTATTCACCTATTCTAGAAGAAAAAGCTGAATAGCTTCTCCAAATTTGCTTGAACAAGCTCTAATTCAACACCGATGTTTGTTGGGAATGCCGTCGAAGGTTTACATTGAAGAGTGTCTGAAAAAGCGGATTTTACCTGTTATTTGGCAACACAAGACCAACGTTATGTTTTGGACGGATCTAGCCAGCTGCCACTACTCTAACGAGGTACTAAAATGGTATGCTGCAAACAATGTTAATTTCGTCGCCAAAGAGATTAATCCTCCGAATGGCCCTGAGTTCAGACCGATCGAAAAATATTGGGCAATTGTCAAGCGAAAACTTTGAGGATGCGGTAAAGAAGTGACAAATTCACAACAAATGCGTTTAAACTGTAATAAGTTTGACGTTTTGATCAACCGTGTATGATGTTTAATTCTTGAGTTAAAGGGTGATACGGTCAAAATTTGGTCAAGGAAAACGCGTGTAAATCGGTGAAATCGTTTATTTAAAAAATCAAATTAAATTTCTTTTTCAAGTTCAATTAGTATAAAATTCAGGAAAAATATTCAGTTAGGCTTCCGCTTTTCCAAATCCGAATTGCCGGGCCTTACGCTTGATCCCTGCCATCAGATTTTGTACAGCCACCTTGTCCACCTTCTTCGCCGCAGAAAGCCAGTTTGACTTGAACTGCTGCTCGTCCTTAGCAGTTTTTTTGGTCTTCTTTAGGTTCCGCTTGACAATAGCCCAGTATTTCTCAATTGGGCGGAGCGTGCTTGGAGGGTTCTTGTCCTTGGGAACCACCTGCACGTTGTTGGCGGCGTACCACTCCATGGCCTTTTTACCGTAATGGCAAGATGCCAAATCCAGCCAAAACAGTACGGAACAACCGTGTTTCTTCAGGAAAGGCAGCAGGCGTTTATTCAAACACTCTTTCGCGTAAATTTCTTGGTTGACAGTCCCGGAAGCTATGAAAATGCTGCTTTTCAAGCCACAGGTACAGATGGCTTGCCAAACCAGATATTTCTTTGCGAACTTTGACAGTTTCGTGTGCTTGAAAATATCTGCTACCTTTCCCCTACCTTTTGCCGTATAAAACTCCTGTCCCGGAAGCTGCTTGTAGTCGGCTTTGACGTAGGTTTCGTCGTCCATTACCACGCAGTCAAACTTCGTCAGCATCGTCGTGTACAGCCTCCGGTATCGCGCTTTGGCCGTCGTATTTTGTTTATCATCGCGATTTGGAGTCACTACCTTCTTGTAAGTCGATAGTCCGGCTCGTTTTTTGGCTCGATGCACGGTTGTAGACGATACACCCAGCTTATTTGCGGCATCTCGGAGAGATAGGTTAGGGTTTCGCTTGAAACTACCGGCAACTCTCTTTGTCGTCTCAGCGGCTTCCGGTTCTCGATTTCCCCCCGATCCAGACTTCCTGGCTGTCGACAAACGTTCCCCAAACACTTTAATTACATTTGTAACGGTTAATTTGGCAACATTTAGCGATTTTGCCAACTTTGCGTGCGAACCAGCTGCTCTTCTTGCTTGGACGGCATTTTGACAACTGAAGAGTGAATTCCAAAATCAAAATAGGAGCAACATTCTACACACACACACCTTCAAAATGAGGGGTGTTCAGGTATTTTAAATGCAAAATTGAAAGAAATACGTCAAGTTGATATTGACCGTATCGCCCTTTATGATCACTTGAATGCGTTCAAATTTACTTTGAATTGGGCTTTACTTACAAATCCATGGCAATCATTGATTTTTGTCTAACAGTTACAAATCCTTCAACCTTAACCTCACCCTCCTTCCAAAATCCGATATTGCACAAAGCTGATAATCGAAACGCCGTGCACAAAACCCATCGCCAATCATCGAAAGTAATTCAAATGCAGCATCGAAAACAAAAGGTCCCATTCTGTGGCATTTTCTTTTGTAGGTACCTGCAACTTTGAAAATTTATGCAAACATTTCAATTCAATTCGTGATTTTCTTTTTCCATATTTTTTTATCGGTTGACAGACCTGTGTAAATTCAGTCGTAACACGAAGCGATTGAATGACTGCTGCAATGGCGCCACAGTAGTGTACGACGGTCCGCAGTTTCCAAATAAACCACCATCAGGTCCGAAAACTTCAACTTCGTCTCACTCGGAGTCGTCGATGAACAAACGGTGTTTACTATTCACAGGATTGCTCCAGGTAATGCGGTGGGAGCCCAAACGTGTCGACAGGGGTTTGGCCCAACACACCCATCGTGTTGTTCCTGGAGGTTCCTGTTCCCAGTAGATCTGCAGATAGTGTTGACAGGGCAGAACACCGCGCCGCATGTGATTCACAATGGGAGACGACGAAACCGAATGACAGCCGCTCGTTCCGTCGGATTTTGCCAGACCAGCAAAAGCACACTTCGATTGAATGTGATGAAAATTTAAATTCCTGTCTTACCGTAATATTTTCTTCGCCTTCTGTGTTTTTGTTCTTCGGATCTGTCTGGGGGGGAAAGAATGCATCGGACGACGGTGCTTTTGTTAGTTCGACCGCCTTGCACGTTTGCGGTCCCCTTGGTCCTCATGGTATCAGCCAAGGTCGGTTCCAGAAAACAAGACAATCCCGGTCGTTTTTTTGGTTGGTTCAGAATGTGTGTTTGAAAAGTATCCGAGGAGGATAAACTCGTACAGAGAGGGACTTTTCAAATTGATTAAATTTTCATAGATAATGTGACTCCGTGGGGCCGAAATCGCCCAACATCGGCTTGTTTAGAACGGAATCGTGTTTGCAGATTCAATGGGTGGTGCTAGACCACGGCCCAAGTTTTCCATTTCTCCTCCGGATAAGGCAAAAGGAAATGGCAAATCTCTACGCGTTTAAATGTGTGTACTTTTTGGATTGTGCTATGTTGTACCGATATGTGGAATTTGAGAATAGCTAGCTAGCCACAATCGAAAGAGACTGGGTGTACAATTCTGAGCAGATTGCCACTTACTTTGCATTGCTGTCTGTTGACACAGAAGTCTAGTCGGAAGTGGGAAGGAGGTGTTAGGGAGTAGGAAATTTCGTATTGATCTTCCCATTTAGATAAACTGAACTTTAACATCGGTAGTAAACGTAAAAATGTGGCTCCAGGGAGCAGTACAAGAGATTACATAAGTTGGTAAATATAATTTGTGTCAATTCTTTTCAATTGTTGCTTTCCAAGGAATTGAACTTTAAATTAATTTAATGTGTACTTCTTCTTATTATTATTTTTTTCCTGAAATGTGTCAGAAAAATTTTAAGGACATACGGGATCAAGCCCCTATTACTTGAAAATTTTCTGTTCACAAACCTCACATACTTTTAGGACTTCTGTCGTGGAATTTTCAAGAATTGTTTGCTCCCTTGGAGCATCCATTGGTTAGCAATTTCAGCGTTGTTTGTTTTGTCTTGTTTCGTGATTTTTGATCTCAAAAATTGTGAGGTGATATAAATCATATGGAAAAAGTACTCCCTCCAGTTTCACCTTAAACAACTCGAACCAAATTGAATGCAATATAAGTAATATCCCAAATACTCCCATGCTAATTTCCAGAAAATTACGAACCGTTTGCAACCCATCTCAACCTTCATAAATCGTTTGCAATCCTCTGAAGGACTCGTAATTTAGAGTTATAAATAAAACAGTACTGTTGGCCTTAAAAAATTCGAATACTTTTACAACCGTCAGTGGTTATCTGATTATAATGGAAATTATTGTGGTTTCTTAACGTCGGAAAGTCGGAAGTTTTATCACGTTTTTGCCATCATCGCTGAACTTCCCGCAGGCTGAGAAAGACAAACAGTGCAATCAGATGAAATTAATTTCCAAGCAAAACAAACAGAAAAGTCGGCGTTTAATTCATTGATAATTAATTGGCAGTAAAGCTGAACTCCACGATCCCCTTGCTTTTGACTAGTATGTTTCTAGTTAAAGAAGGCACGTTTATCCGGTTTATGCAGAATGCAAATTGTTGCATGGCGCATGAAAGATTGCAAACAATTTCGAAGATTACGCCTCCTTTGGTTTGGAATTAAACGCAGGGAAATTTGACGTGATTGTTATTTTTTTTCTGTGTACATTAGAAACAGTTGATTAAAGATCAGTATCGTGTTCGATAGAAATTTCTTTTTCTACCCCAAACCCATGTTAAATTTTGTTTACCGAAACGGAAAAGCAAAGAATTGAATAGAAATTTCTGCGGCAGTGTAAAAACTAAAAATAAAATTAGAATTTGTAAGGTTTTCACGCAAACTATTGCGTGCTGTCACTTTTACTTTTGGAAAAATATCCCGCTCTATTATTCCGTCAGTGAAGGTGACATTCCATTCCATGCAGATCAATTGTCAAAATTCCGCTTGGTAATATTGAACAAAATTCTGTAACCTCTTGACTGTTTAGGTCGATACTGGCCTTAAGATGTTAATTCTTCTTGCTGTAAAATTCTCGAACTTTCTGTGGTACACCCGTACGGTATCCTCAGGTACGCCCACCGTGACAATTCTCCCACTTCTCTTGAAATCATCGGTACCATTGACTTTCCTCTTAGTTTCGATGAGTTTCCGCTTAGCTAGAGCCCAGTACTCTCTATTGGGCGAAGTTCTGGACAGTTTGGTAGATTGGCTGTTTTTGGCACGTATTTAAGCTCTTTTACCTAATACAATTCCAGGACGGATTTTGCATAGTGACAAGAGGCCAAAACAGAGCTGAAGTGTCGTAGCTTTTGATAAACGATAGCAACCGCTTTTGCTGACATTCTTTCTCGAACACATCCTTATTGAGAGTGCCAGTACAGCCGTAACTTTTAGATTTTCGACCACAACTACATATGGCCTGCCAAATCAAATACTCCTTCGGGAATATGGACACTAGCCTGGGTCAAAATTCAAATTCAAGTTCCCTTTCAATTTTTGAAGGCCTTTTGGGTTCTATAATAACTGTGCAAAATTTCAGCTCGATCGGTGCAACTATATTTTTGCCCTCGAGGTTTTAATTTTACATAGGATTTTATATGGGAAAACTTACTTTTACATAGAATAATCTGGCGAGGTGACCCGCTCATTGAACTGTTTTTCCTAACAACACTGCCACCTGCAGCATGGCCTGTAGCCTGCTGCTGTCAGCGCGAAGCAGACACGTTGTTGCGGGGCGTTCACTTGGCATGGGGAGAAGCCGATATCATGCGCATATAATCTTTGGTTTTGATGCTACTGTGCACACGCTTCCGGTATAGTGGACGAATCATTTTTAACGGGGTCATTTATACGTAAGCGTAATTTTTTAACGGGATTACATGTTTTTGCACAAAATTTATCTAAACAATTAAACATTTCAACGAAAAACATCGAGAGTAGATTAAAACCTCCTAAAAAAGATATATAGGCTGAACCTGAGGCTCTGCAAAATAAGATACTCGGAAAAACGAATAAATATCTTTTTCAGACAACTTACTCTTAACTATAGAATTCAAAATATTGGTACAATTTACATAATAGGTACATCTTACACATCTGACTTCGCAAAACATCGTAATTCAGTCAATGTGCCGCTACTATTACTTCAATACTTCATTTAACTTCAAAACCATTTTAACTTTCATTTTAACTTTACAACCATTTTAGCCACTTTTTCGATGCACTCTGGGGTGGCATAATGCTTCAAGTAATTATAATAAAACATCACTTGAAGCGCATCCCTTTTTGTTAGCATTATTTTGGCTTTGAACGAGTTCAAAACTAGGCCAACAAAAAGGATCGACACTGTTCCATTTTCTTCAAGCAACAGATTATAATTCGAACTCGCAACGGAAGCTTTGTATAACTTCGTTCAAACGGAGTCAACTGTCAAACTGTTCTATGTGCATGATAACGGCTTTCCTCCATGCCGAGTGAACGCCCCACAACAACGTGTTTGCTTCGCGCCGACAGCAGCAGGCTACAGGCCATGCTGCAGGTGGCAGTGTTGTTAGGAAAAACAGTTCAATGAGCCGTTCGTTTGGATTGTAATCAGTTTTAGCTTAATAACTTTTTTCACAATCGTCAGATCGCTTTGCAATCTTCTAAGAAAAGTTTCCTTGATAAATTTCCAAAAGGGAAATTGGGTTCACTTATTTTTAGATGGCAACGGGTCACCTCGCCAGATTATTCTATGTAAAAGTAAGTTTTCCCATATAAAATCCTATGTAAAATTAAAACCTCGAGGACAAAAATATAGTTGCACCAATCGAGCTGAAATTTTGCACAGTTATTATAGAACCCAAAAGGCTCTCTAAAATGAATGGGGAGCATACTTTTCGACTTGTTCCACTTCCAACCTTCCGATCCACAGCCAAGCATTGGTCAAATGATTTACAAACACAAAATACGGTACTTTTCGGTAGTTTTAGTTTCTTGGCAAGATTGCGTACCGATAAACTCGGATGTTGCTGCCGTTCGTACAAAATGCGTTTGCGTACATCCACTTGATTCGACGCTATTTACTGAATGTAACAAGAATGTAAACTATAGTCACTAGATTCATAGTCTGGCGGATACAGCGATGGGAGCCAATTTGAACTGTCACTTGGCGGAGCCAATTGAGCATGTCTCGAGTAATTCATGTTGAGGGCCTAAGAGCCATTTGTTAACAGTGACTTTAAATATCGATTTCTCTTGAATCTTAAATCCCTCTCGTGAAATGAAAACAGCATGTGATCGAAGAATGTTAGTTCTACCATATACAGTAGCAGGATATAGTGGGATTCTCGTGATTCGTGAGAAATCAACGTTTAAAGTCAATGTTTACAAATAGCTTTTAGGCCTTCAACATGAATTACTCGAGATGAGCTCGATTGGCTCCGCCAGCTGACAGTTCAAATTGGCTCCCGTCGTTGTATCCGCCAGACTATGAATCTAGTGACTATAATGTAAAAATGTTGTACCACGAAATAAAATGGAGAGTTTCAACTGTCATACAAGTGAAATGCTTCAGGGATCCGTGGAATAATTCAAAATCTACACTGAAAGAAAACCCGCAATTTATCGTGGACAGGCTTTAGTAAAGCCAACAATCTATGTGCAACTAGCGATTTGAAATTGGTTCACTGTTGTAGAACTCCTAGGATCGAAGTTAACCTTGCAGTCTGCACCTTGCAATAATTCTTGTGCTTTTCGGTAGTTCAGGACAAGGTGTGCAACTTACGTTCACCTGACTAAGATGTTTTGGGGCGGTATTGAAAAATGTGGTTCAAGAGGGGGAAACTATGGTTTTTATTTAAAATTTAAATTAATTGTTTTGGGTCTGTAAGTTTGTTATGTATTTTTGAGCTAACAATGTGGGTGTGGGTTACTGTAGGGGTTTCTTCGGTACGTACCGCTGCTCTAGAAGATCTCGTTGTCCTGCGAGCGCTCGCTGCTGCTGTTGACGATGAATGTTGGCTGGTGGTTTTTACAAACGATGGTAGCTGATTATCAGAGTTTGACGTACGCAGATGTCGAACGATCAAAGCAATCTACGGCATCTTCCCTCATTGACGGCAATTGACACGGTCCAGGACGATACCGGAGTGACCGTGCCAAGAGGGGAATGCTCCTTGGTGAGTAGATGTTTTCACCGAGCAACAGTACCTCCTTAACGGTTATGGCCGATTAGGCCAGAGGTCGAAACTATCCTTTGCTATTAGATACAGTAAACCCTTAAGTTACTGCACCGTATCGTGTGCGTCGGTACCAGACAAGATGGCGATTTTTAATATACCATAAAAAAGGTCCTGTGAAGGTAGCAGGAGGTATTAGAAGAGCTGATTTCATCACCTAGCCATCGGAAATAACTTAGACTAAGCATACCTGATGAATCCGTACTTTTATCCCTTGTTGGACGGATACCACTCAATAAGTTAACTATAAGTTAGAACTCTTCAGATATTGAACTGGTGCACACGAACGCCTGTAACTTAATGAGCAATAACGCATTTTTGTGGTTTCCTCACTCAGCTTTCCTTCATGGAGAAGCTTAGAAGGAGGGGGGGGAGGTGAGCCGTTTTCTATCGCCACCCTTGCAGTATCATGCTCTCTTCGCCTGCTAGCCTACTTTTCATGTCGTACTCAATGTTGTACCCCCTGTCTTGCATGCGAGTTCGCCCACTTACCCAATATGTACATAAAATATTCAAACTTACCCTAACCACAGACAGACGTTTAAGTAAGAATAAAATTAATCGATAACTTTGGGTGAATGTTTGAAAACGTTTGCAATAAATTGGTGTAAAGCTCCTTAGCACGACTTTTTGCAGTGAAAGTTTGCTTGTCAACACGGTTCAGTTCTTGGCTCTGCTTTCCTTTTCTACGTATGATTTGGCTTCCCAACTTTGCGAACCACATTTCGCACAGAATGATTGGGATTTTTCTCAATAATGGTTACCACCTTCTAGTCCATTTTTCTGGAGCATATTTTTCTAGTTATTTGTTCCACTTTCAACCTTCCGATCCACAGTCAAGCGTTGGTCAAATAATTTGCAAACACAAAACACGGTACTTTTCGGTAGTTTTAGTTTCTTGGCAAGATCGCGTACCAATAAATTTGGATTTTGCTGCCGTTCGTACAAAATGCGTTTGCGCACTTCTACTTGATGCAACGCTAATATAACAAGAATGTTAACATGTTGTACCACAGAATGAAGTTAAGAGTTTCAGCTGTCATATGAATGAAACGTTTCAGAGATCCGTGAAATATTTCAAAATCTACACTGAAAGAAAAGTGTCCGAAATTTAACGGGGACAGGCTTTACGATGTACGATGCAGTGATTAAGCTGACTCTTCCAGTTGTTTGAAAATTGTATGTTGCGCAGATGATGTTGTGCTCCTAGCAGTCGGAGAATCACAAGAAGAGGAAGAAAACTGCATGAGCATGAAAAAGTTGTCGATAGCCCATAACAAGACAGCGGTGGTGTTGGTCAGTAACCGAAAGAAGAATATACTACCGACTCGAGTCGTGAGGTACAGTACTTAAGCGAGATAATCGTCGTTTATTCCTGTCAGAAAACAACACATCAACAAACTTTTCGAGGAATTGGGTTTGCGTGACAATCAGGCTGCTGTCATATATGAAGACAATCAATCAGCAATCGCAATAGCTGAATCACAGGCGCCGCCTAGAAATCTGAAACACACTGATGTAAAACTCCAGCTCATTAAGGAATGCGTTCAGATGAAAAAAGTAACCGTACGATTCATACCAAGCGGTGACCAGCCAGCAGACATTTTGACCAAGGGTCTTCTTCCAGCTGCATTCAAGAAATATTGTTTGACTTTAGGGATCGAATAATTATTAGATTGAGGAGGGGTGTTGAGATCAAATCTTATCACAATAATTTTTAAGAGTGCATTTCATTTAAGATCACCTTTATAAGTAAATTCATCATGACTACACAGAAAAAAAAAATTTAACCAAATGAGGCGTAAACAATGCAATTGGTTGTTGCCCTTGATGCGCTATACAACAATGTTTGCAATCTTTCATACAACAGGCTTGATTCAGGCGTTATCTGGCTTAAATTTACATAAAATATTCGATTATCTAGCGATCAAATCTAGCATTCTTTTTAGATAGCGTTACACCCCGTTCGCACTAGAACTTATATTACGTGATATAGAGTATCTTGATATCAATTGCCACGCACATTATTTCCAGTGAAAACTAGATGTATAGATGCTGATATCAAGATACTCTATATCACGTAATATAGGTTGTAGTGCGAACGGGGTGTTAGTTAGCGTTGCATTAGATAACGCAGAAAATTCAATGTTTCTTTTTATCTGTGTAGTTGGCAGCTATGTATCTTGAAACAGAATAAACTTCACTTTTGTTTTTGAACACACTTAGAAAATTTTACAGTATTCGGTAATTTTTTACCGAACTTTCAACAGCTGAACAGTTCGGTAATCCAATTTAACGGATTTCGGTAAATTTTGACAAGTTCCGGTAATGTTTTTACCGGAATACTGTAAAACTTCAACGAAATCCGGTAAATCGAATTACCGAACGTTCAGCTGTTGAAAGTTCGGTAAAAAATTACCGAACACTGAAAATTTTTCTAAGTGTGTACATCGTAACGAGAGCTCCTGCGTGTTTAATTCTCTGCGTCAGTATCCGTCGTAGTCATTTTCCCTTGAACAAAACTTCTTGAACAAAACTTGAATTCAACTTCTGATAAATTAGCAGACAAAGTGTTTGTTTACAAAAGCAGATTCGCCCTAATCAAATGTTGGCGCTGAACTTGTTTGTTGGTCGTCACTTCAATTGACTCCAGTATTCGAATGACTTGACTTCGCCAATGTTTGGAAAAGCTATTTTTTTTCATTGCGCAGTTAATAACTCCAGAGCAATCGCATAATAGGAACCGAATTTTGACAATCCTTAAGACATTTATTATTTGGGTCTTAAAGCCAATTGTAAAGAAAGACTTCAAACGTTCATTTAAATGCCGACTTCTGGCCGACTTTGAAGATAATCGCGGAAACTTTTGAACTGCATATTCAATAGGTTTTGGTTAGTTAATATTAGAACAAGCAAAACTACATGAAAAGATCATTGTACCCACCTTTTGATAAGCATGATATTCAGCCATGTCATAGGATTCATCAGGGATTGAAGAGTCTCCGGCGCAGAAATTTTTTTTCTATGGAATATTCGTTTTTATTGTTGTTAGTGAACGATTTATCAAACTGTATACATTTATATGAACCTGATCGGCTAAAAGTTTCCTGAAAATAATTCGATGGCTTATGATGTGGCAAAACAGATTAATGTCATCCCGGTCCATCTTGGCAAACATCTTTCTGCTTTTTATACCATGCACATTTACAAGAATGTCACAGTAGTTTTCAAGTCCTTCCGATGCCAGAAGTTCCTCAATAGAATTTGGTGCATCAGTGGTTGCATCTTGAGGAGGTAATTTATCTCCTTCATCAATAAAAACATACTGAATGTTCTGATCACTTTCCCCGGCGTTGCAGCCACTTTGATCAATTATTTCAACTGGTTCTTCCGCTTCAGTTGAATTTTTTTCAACGGGTTCCTGCACCATCAGGGTTTCATCAGCGGTTTCACTTGACTGCAATTGGCGCAGCAGCAAAGCGATAATTTCTTCTTTTGTTGACATTTTAAAACTATCACTTTCGTTTACACCTCACAACAATGACTGACTAGAGTTCCTACAAGCGTTACGATAAAATGAGAGTTCATGAACAACGTTCAGGAAAGGGGGAACAAAATCACGAAAATGGATTTAAGTGTTCACGTTATTATGATCGAGGATCATGATTCCCAGTCATTTTTATTGTGTTATGATATGCCAAACAGACGTGAATTGAGTTCATGACATCGTGATTTTTTTTCATGGAAATAGGATTTAAGGAATCACGTTTATGACTAGAAAGTCACATATTTGGAATTGATGTTAGTTCACGATGTCGTGAGTTTTTGTTCTGGAATATGAGAACGGATTTTTTTCCGTGTTCTCTTGAATCCTAAAACACTCTCGCAAATTGAAAGCTGTTAGAGGTTCGGAATCGAAGCAACCTATGAATTATTGTAATGTTTGATACATGCAAATAAATTTAGTCTTTAGTCAATCGCTAATCAGTTCAGTCGAACTTTACTTGCTATCCTAATCCCCAATAGGCTATGGGCCCAGATAACCGTAGCCTAGCAACGCTTGAAGTTGTTTGAAGAACAAAGATTTTTTTTTTGCTGACGGAAGTTTCTGGAAACGCCATGGAAGGAAGCAAGGTTTTGATCGTGAAGCTGAACAGTTCCAACTACTCGGTGTGGAAATTCAAGGCGGAAATGCTGCTGACTCGCGAGGACATGTGGAAGTACATCGAGGATCAAGCTCCGGTACCGTTGACGGACGCATGGAAGGGCGGAGACCGCAAAGCAAGAGCGACGATTGCGCTGCTCGTTGAGGATCAGCAACATGCCCTGTTCCGCGACACGAAGACGGCCAAGGGAGCTTGGGAAAACCTTAAGAAGCACCACGAGAAGACGTCCCTCTGCTCGATAGTTGCGGTTCTGAAGAGGATCTGCAACAAAGCGTACAAAGACGGGGACGGCATGCAGAGCTATTTGTTCGAATTGGAAGAACTATTTGCGACTTGGTACTTAGGAGCCTCCCCGATTCTTTCGACACACTCACGACGGCCCTGGAGAGCCGTTCCGACGATGAGCTGAAATTGGAGTTGGTCAAAGGTAAGCTGTTGGACGAAGTGGCGAAACGTGATCGTGGCCCGTCGGATTCAGCGATGAAGGCAAATTTTGCGAAGAAAAAGAAGCCGTTGGTGTGCCATTTCTGCAAGAAAAGTGGCCACAATGAAAGAATGAATGCAAACTGTACGCCAAGGAGACGAAAGCGGAAAAAGGTCGATCGCAGAAAGCAAAAGCTGCTCGCAGTGAAAAGGAATCCGTTACGTTCGCTCTGATGGCTGGAGCGCAAGCTGATTCTGGTGAGTGGATTGTGGACTCGGGAGCGGCGAGCGAGAATTTTTCCACGAAATCATCGAAAGCCCCGTGAAATCGGTCAGCCTGGCCGATGGAAAAATCGCAAAGGTGGAAGGTGCCGGTTCTGGACGGTTGTTGTGTTACCATGACAACGGAAAACGACCACGGTTACCCGTAGCAACGTGCTGTTTGTACCAAGTTTGGAGATCAACCTGCTGTCTGTACCGAAGCTGGTGGAAAAAGGAGCCGAAGTGATGTTCAACGAAGTAGGGTGCCGGATTTTCGTTGGTGGCCAAATAGCAGCGGCCGCAGTTAAGACTGGCGGACTCTACAAGGTACGAACAACGAAGGAAGTTTTGATGGCGGCAAGAGATCACTACAATGAAGACTGCCGGCACGTGTGGCATCGACGCTTTGGACATCGTGATCTCAACGCTCTCGGTGTGATGATGCAGAAGAATCTGGTGATCGGTCTGAAGATGTACGATTGCGGAGTGCGAAAGGGGTGCGATTGCTGCCAGAAGGCGAAAATGAGCAGGAAACCGTTCCCGAAGTCGGTGGAGAGGAAGTCTTGTGCAGTCCTCGATCTTGTGCCCACAGATGTTTGCGGTCCTGTGGAGAACGTGTCGGTGTCCGGTTATCGCTACTTCATGACCGTCATCGCCGACTGCAGCAGATTCTGTGTCCTGTATCTATTGCGAAAGAAGGATGAAGTTCCCGAGAAGATAATCGAGTACGTGGCCATGGTGAAGACGCAGTTTGGACGGCCGCCGAAAGTGGTCAGAAGCGACCAAGGTGGCGAATATACGGGAAGCGAGCTGAGGAAGTTCTACAAACAAGAAGGCATTCAAGCACAGTTTACCGCAAGTTACTCTCCTCAGCAGAATGGCGTCACGGAAAGGAAGAACCGGAACCTGATCGAGATGAGCCGGTGCATGCTGTTTGAAGCCAAACTTCCTGATTGCTACTGGGCTGAGGCGGTAAGTACTGCCGTTTATTTGCAGAACATTCTACTGTTGAAGTCGGTCCCTACAACGCCTTTCGAGCTATGGCATGGAAGGAAGCCGGACGTAACGCATCTGAAGGTCTTTGGCAGCGCGGCGCACGTCCATATCGTCAAGCAGAAAAGGAAGAAGTTGAGCCCAGCATCGAAAAAGCTAACTTTTATGGGTTATCCGATGAATCACAAAGCATACCGCTTCTTGGACCGGTCAACACGCAAGGTAATTATCAGCCGAGATGCCAATTTCGTTGAGGAGGAGCGCCTCGCGGAGGAGCGCCTTCCGGAGGAGAGCTCCAAGCAGCAGGATGGCTTCGGTGACAACCGACACGTAGAAAATGTCGTGGAATTCGAGTATTCTATGAAGCCGGCCGAAGATGAAGCTACTCCGGCGATCGACGACGAAGAATCGTTGGATGAGTCGGACGTGAATCAACCAGACGACGATGATTTCGATTACGATACTGAGACTGATTCTACGTTAACCGAAGCTGATGTCACTGAAACCGCTGAAACCCCCCGAAGATCGACTCGCCAAACCAAGGGTGTACCACCGGTTTGCTATCGTGACACTATTGGCAATGTATCGGAAGCGTCTATCAAACCACGAAGCTATGAGGAAGCAGCCATAGACGACGAATTTCGTTCCTTGATGGAAAACGATACCTGGGAGATCACGAAGCTACCACCTGGTCGAAAGAAGTGGTAGCTTCAAACACAAGGAGGACGAGACCGGCAACGTCGTGAGGTATAAAGCCAGGTTAGTAGCCAAAGGGTACTCGCAAAAGTACGGAGCAGATTTTGACGAGGTCTTTGCGCCGGTGGCTAGGCAAGTCACTTTCCGCGCATTGCTGACCGTGGCAGCTGAACGAAATCTCTACATCAAGCATGTGGACATCAAGACTGCGTACGTGTATGGTTCGTTGGATGAAGAAGTATTTATGAAGCAGCCCCCTAGTTTTGAGACCAGGAACCCAGCCGGTGTGTGCCGTCTCAAGCGAAGTCTGTACGGGCTCAAACAAGCGGCTCGAGTCTGGAACAAAATGATTGACGACGTGTTCAAGCAAGCTGAATTCGTGCAATCATCGGCCGACGTATGCCTCTACGTTCGGACAAGAAATCCAGCAATCGTTCATCATGTGGACGACATCCTTGTAGCCTGTTCCAGTGAGGCAGAATTCGCCGAGATAGTTGCCCACCTTCAACGATGCTTCAAGCTGACGGTGTTGGGCAACATCAAGCACTTCGTCGGGATCAAGGTAACTAAATATAGCGACGGATATCTTATCAATCAGCAGGCGTACATCACCAAGTTAGCTGCTCAATTCGGCCAGTCGGATGCGAAAGGCTCAAAGATTTCCTGGTTACCAGCAAAAGGAGGAGGATTCAGCTGTACTGCCGAATAGCGACCAGTACCAAAACCTGGTGGGTGGTTTGCTGTACATCGCAGTGAATTCACGTCCGGATATTTCGATCAGCACATCAATCCTGGGACGATCCGTCAGTTAGCCCCGGGCTAACTGGACTGAAGCGAAGAGGGTGTTGAAGTACCTTTTCCATACTCGAAGTTACCAGCTGAAGCTAGGAGCGACGAGTGAAGTACTGGAAGTTTACTGCGACGCCGATTGGGCCGGCGACACTCGGGACCGGAAATCAGCCTCTGGGTTCTTGATTTTTCTCGGCGGTGGAGTCGTGAGTTGGGCCTCCAGGAAACAATCATGCGTGGCACTATCGTCCACCGAATCGGAATTCATCGCTCTGGCCGAAGCATGCCGGGAAGTTCAATGGATGCTGAAGTTGCTCAAGGATCTGTTCATGTTGAGTATTGTGACTTACGATTTTTTCATTTTCAGATCGATTTATCAATACTTATATGTACTTACATTCTCTAACCAAAAACAATTTTTACAATTTTCAGTTGAACTGAGAAATGTCCAAAACCATTTCTCAATAGTGAGAGTAATTTTGACGAAAAACTAACTGTGCAGGATGTTAGCAAGTCAAGTAAGAGAATTAACATTTCAAGGTTCGTTGTTTATTTTTGTCAGGGATCTGCTCTTTCGTATTCTAGTAAAGAGCAATGTTCTAACAGACAACATTATGCTGTGCAAGACTCAGATCTACCTTCAAGCAGTACTACACGAGTAATACAATACATCAATTACTACAACCGGATTTCAGACGACATTTCAATTTAAATAAAGTTAATAAGGAACTTACGATATTCAAAAATAAAACCTACTCCAAATTTCGAACTTTTTCAGTAAATTCTTCTCAGATAATAAGCTTCTCACCGTGCTATATCCCATTCAACATTCCTATTGGAACAGCCAAGCCTGCCATCTAACCTCAAACGATTCAACTACATTCAAAGCATCATTGAATTATTTCACACGCAACATTTCACTAGAGTCGGAGCTACCTATCGAGCATCCCATCTGAATTATACATGCACGCAAAATGAGAACTAATCGAAATAAGTGTTGCATGTTCTTCTTGTCGTGACTCTTTCTAGGGACTCTACATTTCACGATAACGCAAAACAATCCACCCCCTTCACCCACACCTGTCCGGCTGTCACTGTCAACTCACAATTGAACAAAAAACGTCAGAAATCAACTTCTCATCGAAACGAAGAAAAAAATCATCACACATCGGTCGTGTTCTTCGAGCCGACGACGAAAAGTTATGTATTTATATTTTGTCGAAATTGCCGTGCTCAAAACGTGAAAACCAGCACAGTTTATCGTTTATTCTACCACATTCCCTTATTCTAGTCATTCGTGCCGTCGGTTAGTGATAATAAATTTAATTCCAGTGCCATTCCTTAGATTTTCGCATCGTCTCTTCGTTGAATGAATTGACAGAAAAAAAAAAGTTCCTTCCCCTTCAAATTTTCCTTGTGTGAATCAGCCGTGAGCGAAAAAGTTCAACACGATCAAGTGTGACCGTAAACAAGCGGTTCTTATCAGGACTAACTCGGACGTACGTACAATGGTTCCATTGTTTTGAAAATTGTCAAAGACCTGCAGCTGAAAACGTAGTTCGTTGGCGGGTTTGGATCAAACCAGTCGAGGAGGAGGAGGCACTCTGATTGAAACATATTGCCGAATAAAGAAGGTTCATTGAAGGTTGTTTTCTCGAATGAGTTGAACATGTTTTGCAACAGTCGCCGATTGGTCGAATGCGGTGGCAATTTGAAAGGCAATTAAGCAAGAAGCTTGGGTTCGAGCGCTTTGATTGGTTGGGAGGATTTTCCAAGAGTTTGGTTGATCATGTTCGTTTCGTTAAAGAATAAGATTAAAGAGGAAACCGGAAGCGATGTTATTTCACTGCCATCGAGGAGTACCCAGTCGGGAATGTCGGTGATGGGTCAGAGGAACCAGAGAAGTCGGGGAGAATCGCTGACCAGTATGGCATCGATGGATGAGTTGAGTGTGTTGGAACAGAAGGATGCGGAGATCAGTGCCACGAGGATTCAGCTGCAGGAGTTGGCCGGGCAGTGCAATGAGTTGCGGGATCAGACTCGAATGCTCGAGGATGAAAAGTTGAGGCTGGAAGAGGCATACAAACTGTTGGAGGATTCGTTGAGAGTGGCGCAGGTTCAGAAGGATTTGCTATGTGAGGAGCAGGACAAAATACAGAACCTGCAGCAGCAGGAGATCTCAAAGCTGAAAAGTATGCTGCTGTTTAGGGAGCAGGAAGCTGTCGATCGGATATCCCATCAGAAGGCAGCCGAGCAACAGGTGGAGAGTCTAAAACAGGAGCTAGGTCGGGTGCGTGGGATCGAGCCAATGATCGAGGATTTACAGGTTTGAAAGGATTGGTAGATTGATTTGGTTTTACATTCATCGTCGAAATTATGTTCTAGGATGAACTGGAAAACATCCGGCACTCTACCAGTATCGAGAAGAACAATCTTTGCTCGACACTGGCTGCTGTAGAGGAAGAGAACCGTCACCTTAAGAGCCGTGTTCAGGTTTTGGAGGAGAGCCGTGTTTCGCTCACATCCGGTAATACGGACGAGAAGATTCATACTCTTTTGCAGGAACGTAGGTTGCTGGAACAACGTTTGGAGGAGGCTCATCTGCACCTGTCGGACATTAAGAGTAGATGGAGCGGTCAAAATCTTGCCCTCGAAACTCAGGTCAACCGATTGTCCCGGCAGGTGGCGGAGGAAACCCGCGAGAGGCACAACGCGCTCAAGTTGAAGGATGATCTCAACGAAAAAGTCAAACAACTTGAGTTCGAGCTCGAAAAGACTAGGAACGAAGTCACCCAAAGAGATAATAAGGTACTGAGCTTAAAATTCGCGTACGTACATTTGACCACATCCTTCCCTTAAAATTTTAGATTAAGCTTATGAGCGAGGAAATAGACGAACTCAACTCCGCACTGCGGGAAGCACGCGAGCAACACGAAGAGGAAGTTACCTTCATGAACTGTAAACTCGTAAGTAATCATAACAAGTGACACGATGGCAATTTTATCGACCACACACACATACACACACACCCCGCAAACAATCACAATCAAAAAGGTAGTTCAAATTGAAGAAACGGGAAAAAGGGGCTACTAACACGCTTCAACCCGTCTATAGTTAAAGGAACGCTTAATTTACCTTATCAGTATGGTGTGTTCTGGTTTGTTGCACATTTAGGTTATACTTATCAGTGTTTTGCCTTCGGTTGGAGCCTCTTTCATTTTCCCGAGTTTTTATGTTTTGCCTGCACGAAATTATACTTATTCTTTATTATTGATAAAATTGTGGCATAATGGAAGCAAAGTTCCTTACGAAAGAGGGTTCTGTTCTGTACTAACAATCGTTTTTAATTTTATAATTTTCTAGCATAAGTTACATCACGTGTTACCAAAAACAAAGTATGACAAAAAGTACAACCTAATAAAATTATCTTGCATTTGTTTTAAACATTTTGGTTTTATTTTCATTTCCTTCACATCTTGCACACTGTTTTGTTGGATTGCGCAATATCTCTTTACTTTCGCTTTCAAACCTTTATCCATACAGCCAGGGTTGCCACATTATTTTTCGTTCCCATCTGCAAGTTTTGCCAAAAAATCTTGTTTATAATTGCTAAGAGGTTGAATTGCAAGATAGATCAGATATATTCATAGATTGTTGCACGGAATGCATTAACCTCACTTTTGACACTTCAGGGAGCTTGTTTACAAGGTGTTAGAATTTGAACCGCTAAAACGAAATTTTTCGTTGGCTTTTTCCAGATTCCGTACGATCAAATTCACGAAATGATGTACAAATAGGCACTGGTGTCTATTTCTCGTCGATTTTACTTCAATCGTAATAAAATTAGAGCACAAAATCTCAAACCGAGCTTAGCGAAAATATTCTAAGTCCACGTAAACAAGCTTTGTGTGCATTAGATAACGCAGAAAATTCTGTGTTTCTTTTTATCTGTGCAGCAAAATAAATATACTCTTTTCTAAGGAAATTGATAGTACAGGAATTAGTAGAAAGTTTGCAGTGAACTTTCTTAGCAAGGGAAATGTCTGTTTCCCACGATACTCGTTTGATATGGCTTGTAATCACCGCTTTCAAAGAAGATCGAATATAGTTTAATAATCGAGTAGAAGCCCTTCAAATTGTGCAGCTTCCCAGGTCAACGCTCAATGTAGTAGTCAGAACTGGATCGTTTAGATCAAAGCGCTTAATGATTTGTTTAATCAACTCGGAATAGACACAGCAGATTGAGTAGAAAGCCTCCTTCCTGGTATCATCGAGGAGATCTGGATCGCCTGCTGCTACCCCGATTTTCTTGAAATCAGAAACTCCGCAATCCATCAGGTGCATTTGGTAATTACCTTCACAAATGTTTGCAAGGAGAACCTTTAGTAGCTGATTGCACATGTTCAGGAATTCCGGAGGCTTCGCTCAAGAATTGCAGAAGTGGTTGCGTCGTCAGGTCGTCAAAATGACATAGGATGCGCTGCTGTGGTCAGATTGTTATCGCAGTTGTATTGAACACGAGAAACATCTTTGACGCCCAAAAACAGATCCAAATTCAGGGTGGCCACAGACTCGGGAAATGCGGGAAAATGCGGGAATCCAAAGTCATCGGGAAATATGTGAAAAAGGCGGAATTTCAAAAGTCATCGGGAATTTTTGCCATATGGAAGGAACCATATAGGGGTATGTGTCCCTTGACTCAGCCTAATATGCAAACAATCGATCACATCTTCATTGTAACTCACAAAGTATTTGAGCTGAAACAAAATTTAACTAGCTTTACACTTCCTAAGATGTGTTTAATGAAGCCATCTGGTAGAATCTATCACAAAAAGCTTACACAACTCGTTTAATTAAGTCAGAAACTTTTCGAGCGATATGGATATAACGTTGGTCTATGGGTACCAAATTGGGTCTAATTATGGATGCAAGTTCGTCCCATCTCGACTGATTTTATAAAATAATGACATATTTGGTACATAGGCCGAGTCAAGGAGCTAGGCTAACATTACATCCGTTGCCCTACCTTTTCAAATGATTTGAGTAAGCGTTTTTGTCATTTACTCGGTCAACTGATCTCATTGTTCGGCCTGTTCAAAACGTACCGCTTAGAGCATTCTTCAGCGGTGGTCTATTTTAACATCTTTATAGTTGATTTGCATCAACAAACTTAAAATGAATCAGCTAAAACAGACCTTCTTTGCGTTCCCCGCACCGGTGTAGTATTTCTTGTTGTTAAACCCACCAACACCTATCATCTTGTCAATCATACAACATCCAGAGATCAGAAGTTTTGCTTTTTTGCAAGACCAAGGATTTTTCGCAAACTCTTTGCCATGGATTGGTCTGGGTGGTGGTGAGTGTGTAATGCATGCATCTCATTTAAACGATATTAGATAGTGGTGATAGTGATAGACAGTGCCACGCCAACCTGCATGACAAGAAGCACTTTCGCGACGTTTCAACATGCAAAGGGATATGATCCCAGACATTATGCGACAACCAGAGTCAACTGAGTGAATTCGCGATGCAGCTGGATATGTTCGCCAAGTTACATAGGTGCACTGCAGCCTAACGGATGCTGGCGTATGTCCTCAGCTAGTACTTCTGACGAAAACTTGGGGTTGGTGACCTTGAGGATACCTGTGCAAATCCATGTCCTCAAGACTTACGGCACTGCAGAATTTACGCCCCCCAATATCGGAAAAGGTGAAGCTGGTGGACAAAACTTATCTCCCAAAGTTCGAAAAAATCTTGTAAATTCAATGCACTTAGAAACTCAGGGAACTTCATCAGAAGCTCGGCATGCCTTTAAGATTTGTTTTAGTCTTTCTCGAGGTTTATCTACTCTCCTGATGTCAAAGGAACATACCATAAAAACAGGGAACTTTCCAAAATCGGGGAGCTTTGCAGAAATTGAGGCTCTTCTAGAAGTTCAGACAACTTTCCTGAAATTCAGATTGTCTCCTAGAAATTCAGGTAATTGTGCTGCAAATTCAAGGAGCTTACCACGAGCTCAGGGAAGTTCCAAAAGTAAAGGGTCTCTTCACAGAAGTGCAGGTAGCTAATCCAGAAATTCAAGGGGCTTCCAGAGTTTAGAAAACTTATCAAATTATTTTGAATATTATCCAGAAGTTCATAGAACTACTCTACATGTTCCAAGAACTTCCCAGTGAAAACAGTCAAGAAATTCATGAGCTTTTCAACAGTTTGCGGATCTTCCTAGAGATTTAGTGAACTTCCATGAATTTTATGAAACTTGCTAGACATATACAGAACTTTCGGGAAATTAAAGGAATCATGTGGGAGTTCAAGAAACTTCCTTGAAGTTCAAGGTTTCTCGTGAATTCAAAAACTTTTCAGAACTTCAGGAAATGCTCACAAAGATCATGGAACTCCCAAAGATCAGGAAACTTTCCAAAAGGTCAGCAAACATCTCAGACGTCTGCAGAGAACGTCCCAGAAATTCAGAGAATTTACCAGAAGTTCAGGGAACTTTCCAAAGCTCGAAAAACTCCCATCTGCTCAGGGACTCAGCAATTCAGGAAATTTCTCAGTAGTCCTGCGATCCTTTAAAAATTTTAGAAAACTTCCCTTAGATCGGGGAGCTTTCCAGATTTTCAGAAAACGTCCCAGATAAACAGGAAACTGGATTTTTAGCATTCGAAAAGTTTAGGAAACATTCAAAGGATTTTTCCGTAAGTTTGGAGAGCTCTAGAACTTCCTGGGATCTTTCCAGGTGATCGAGAAACTTTCCAATCGTTCGAAAACATCCCAAAAATTCATGGTATTTAAGTTTAAGAAGAACTTAAACTTCTTACTACTCGATAATTTTTCGAACCCAACCAAAACGAGAATAAAGAAACCAACTACTTTTTAATCAATTTCATAGAATTTCCACCTATTCACAATCTTGGAGATCATAAAAAGTTCTTGTACGGTTTATCAACATCTCGGTTATGCTAACTATTCCACAGAAATTCAACGTTTCCAAGATTTTTTTTTCAATTTCTCGTAAGTTATTTAAATAAGTGTGATGTTCTGCTTTATCACAGAATATGTACCTGGTGGAAGTAAAAACAACTTCTGGGAAGCAAAATCTGATTTTCTAAGTTCCCGCCATTTATAGAAAGTTGTTCCTATTCCATGGATGATCCGCAAATCTTTTTGGAAGTTCATCCAAGTTTCCAAAAACGTTAATAAT
>JASCZW010010359.1:0-37111 GCA_034211315.2 Aedes japonicus
AAAAACGAAATCATAGCGGTGTAAGCTCGAATGAGGTTGATTCTCCTGACGGTTACGTGACCCGTTCTCATATTGTGGTTGCCATAAGATGATTCTGTGAACCAAAACCTCTTGAGTATTTTTTGGGATGATTCTTCAACTTTACTGAAAATATACTGAAAATATAGACACAACTAAATCCTCGCATTGTCCATCTAACACTTGAAATGCATGGAACACACATGTCACTCTCAAAGAGCCAAATCTCTCGAGTCTAGGTAAAAGGCTCTCCTTGAACATATGCCCATTTGTGAACCCACCTAACAAGGTCACCTCTCAATAATTGAAGCAACTGACATCTGTTCACATCTAGTAGTCCACTTGAGCAAACAGAACAGGATGGCGTGGCAAAAAGAACACTTTCAAGTTCATTCAAATAGCACACAATAGCCCCCCAAGTATCATCATCAATGTAATTTTCTGCGGCGGTGGCAAGCGGTCGAAGGTACCATAAAGTACCGCCTCTCCCAGGGGAAAAAGAAGAGTCCCTTTATGTTACAAACAATCCAAAGGACCACATCAAATCGCACTTGCTCGTTCGTTTCAAACTCACTTCACCACCAATAAAGCCATCATAATTTCTACAATTAAAATGTTCTACATCCATGCCGAATCCATCTACGTGTTCGTCCTTGCGGTTTTGACTGAGGTTTTACATTGAGCCACTGGGACAAGTCCACTCGAATCGGTGCTTGAAACAGTTGACCATATTGGTGTGTTCCAATAATGATTGCCGTGCATCCGTGCTCCGAGGCGGACTTTATTGCTTTGGTCGTACGAAGCTTACAGGCATAGGTACATTGAATTCTGTTAATGACCATTTGGCATGCATCACTGGCTACCGATCCGAAAGCGGTTCGATTCTGAAAGCAGAAAAGAACCAGATGATATGACAGACGTATGTCCCACTAGCATCATATGTTTCCAATTAGCTTTACCTCTCCTCTCGCCGTCAACCCATTTCCCCATTATATATCCGGGGCTGGTTCAGAATCTACTGTTTCGAAGGACGCAATAAAGCTAGGATTGTTTAAAATCGACTTTTCCTATGTGTTGTAGGAAGAGGAGTTTTGGCGTTTCCACTGGAATCTGAGGATCGACACATGGGGGGCAGAGAAGGAGACCTTTCATTCTTTGGGGAATATTTTGAATGATGTCGTACTGTTTTCATCCGAATTATCGAATCGAGTTTGGTCCATGGAAGAAGGTCGGGTGGCTATCGAATGGAAGACCTTTGTGCTCCTACTTTGTTGAGGATGGAATCGATATGATGTCCGTTTTAAGCAACCGGTTGATTTTGCGAGGATATGTCGCAGTGTGTGACAACATGAGTAAATGTGATGTCCAAGTGGAGGGAAGTCAGATATTGGTTTTTATCGATGTTCAACATTTTGATAGACTTGCAGATTTGATGCACAACCGGAGCAAGGAACGAACAGCTTGATTGACCGGCCTAGTTGGTATTTAAGACCGCTGCCTATATCAGGTATACAATGCCTGAGGACAATACCATAAGAATTGTTCTCACCATGTTATGCGAACACCAAATTGAGGTGAAGACAATACCAAAATAGTATCGATAGGTATTCTCAGGTTTTTCCAAATATCAAGTTTTGTTATTCGAGAGATATTTTGCTTGCAATTCTTAGCATTTAACCTCTTGTGCTTGCGCTCATCGATTACTACCAACTCTAAGTTATCAAGATCAAAATGAGGTCTTCATTTGTCATTTTCTCCTGCTCCGGGAATTTGTTATCGTATGTGAATTCATTTTGACACAAATTCTTGACCTACAGCACCGCTCAAAAAGACGTTTTGACAATAGATTTTTTGACAAAATACAAAATAAACGCCATATTGGGAATGGTTTGCAGTGTTGCCATGCTCATTTCAATATGACGTTTATTTGTTTTGTTGTGCCTCTTTATTCTCGCTTTAAAGGTGATTCCGATCAAAATTTGGTCAAACAGCGATGTGTGTGAGTCGATCAAAGTTTCGTTAATAAGTCAATTTTGTTTTCTTTTTCAAGTTCAGTTAATGCAGAATACAGGAGAAATATTCAGCTAAGCTTCCTTTTTACCGAATGCAAATAGCCGGATCTTTAACACCTGCCATAAGATTTTGTACAGTCTCCTTGTCCACTTTATTAGCCGCAGAACGCCAGTTTGCCTTGAACTGTTTCTCGTTCACAACAGCTTCTTGAGTGTTCTTAAGGTTCCGCTTGACGATGGCCCAATATTGTTCGACTGGGCGGGCTCTGGCAGTTGTTGGCGATAGAGTCCATTTTTCTTTTCCGTAATGGCAAGATGCCAAATCCGGCCAAAATAGAACGGAACAACTGTGTCGCTTTAAGAAAGGCGGTAGACGTTTTTGTAGGCACTCGCTCAAATAAATTTCCTGGTTGACGGCTCCAGTCAGTAATGTAAACGTTGCTCTTCAAGCCACATTTACAGATGGCCTGCCACACCAAATATTTCTTCGCGAACTTTGACAGTTTGATGTGCTTGAAAATATCTGCTACCTTCAGTCCGGTTGCCGTATAAAATTCCGGCCAGGAAGCTGTTTCAGAAATGCCTTGACGTAAGTTTTATCATCCTGTACCACGCAATCAAACTTCGTCAGCATCGTCGAATCACTTTCGCCGACGTGTTTGTGTTTATCGTCGCGATTTGGAGTCACCACTTTCTTGTAAGTCGACAGTCCAGCTCAATGTTTAGCTCTATCCACGGTTGAAGACGCCACTCCCAGCTTCTTTGCGACATCTCGGACGTAGAGGTTGGTGTTCCGCTCGAAACAGCCGGGCAACTCTTCGCTTTGTCGTCGCTGTGGCCCTCCGGCTTTCGATTTCCCCCGATCCAGCTTTCCTGCGCTGTCGACAAACGTTCACCGAACCACTTCAATACGTTGGCGTGAGAGTAGTTTGGATTTTCGCCATGCACGTGCAAAGTTTTGATGCGTTGCTTCTCTTCCTTCGACGACATTTTGATAACTGAAATGCTAATCTCAAATATCAAAATAGAGGCATGATGCTTACACGCACACATCTTAAAAATGAGGGGTGTGCAAAATGTTTAATGCACGATGAAAGAGAAATGCGTCAAGTTTAAGTCGACCAAATTTTGATCGAAACACCCTTTAGATGTCTTATAATTTCGTTTGGCAGAGTAAATTTACCGATCACAGATTTTAAATGTTAGGGAGTTCACACATGCAACAGTGAGCGCTTTATAAAACAGACCACGCTTCCTGTAAAGCTTCATTCGTTCGGCGGTCTTGAAGATGTTTGGAGCGGCAATAAGCCGGTATTGGATTGGCAGATGGCGATGGCATGTAATCTGGATGTTGCACTAGCTAAACAGTCGATTGCCTCGGCCAAAGATAGAGGTACTGATTCGGCTCCAACATACTGGTGAGCTCAGTTGGAAAATCCACCACAAATCCGGACTGTTCCATTGCAAACTAAACTTTCTTCAAAATATCCAGATTCTCCAAGTGACAGATCTCATCCTCTACCACACCTTCAATTCACTACGCAACCAGGTGCTTCGGTTTTAAAATTTGACTTAAGATCGCCCTTGAGGACCAGTTTGACGGGAACCTTCTTGCAGAGGCGCATCCCACTCCCTGCTGAGCTTGGACCGAATAGCTTAATAGCTGGCCTTGGTATTTATGAGCTCAGATTAAGAGGTAAAATACCTGAGGATAATACCATAAAATTGTTCCCATAATGATTTGTGAATACCAAATTGAGGTAAGACAATACAAAAAAATAGTACCTCTGTAGCATCACCATCACCTCTGCAACATCCACGCAACATTTTCTGTGCTTGATACACACGAAAAATGCGCCAAAGCGCCTTTTATTCGAAGTAGAATAGGTTTCGTCTTCTTTTATATTTAAATATTATTGACCATGCTTCCTTTTTGAATTAAATGAATTAATTGTTTGACAATCTAAAAAGCAAACCTAGTCGATGGAATAAAGTTAGTTTTATAGTCGAAATCGAACGCGCACTTCTTCATTCGTAACCCTCAAGACAATCAACGTATAGTTGTCCCATACCTCTATGGTATTTCCAGGTATCCAAAATAACAAGTTTTTTTTGTTCGAGAGATGACTCCGTACCAGAGTCTTAGGTTTTTTTGCCCGGTATTTTACCTCTTTATCTTAAGCTCTTTTATACCAAGGCCGAGTTATCAAAGAGCAGCATTGGGTATTCATATGTTGATTTGTCTCCTGCTCGGGTAGTGAAACGTTATTTCAGAAATGGGCTTGGAGGGTGGCTGACGCGAATGACTTGAGATTTGAGCGCAGACCTGTTAACAGAACGATGTAATTGGCTGGTTCCATAGCCCAAAGAGATCCATCCAATCGATGCCTGAAACTTATCAAGACTGTAGTTAGGAGTGGCAACAAAGCACCTACCCTTTTTGATGATGCCATTGAGGGAAATTGTGCACATTTCGGCCAGAGAAGTCAAGTGGTTGTTCAGGAAGCAGTTCGTGTAAATCGTCGGTTCTCGTTTTGGGTAGACCAATTTTGATCTGATCGGTCGCAAGCATACAAATATCAGCCGCAAAAATCCAATTGCAAGCGTAGAAGTACACTGTTGATCTGCAGCGCGAGCGAGACTTCCTTCACTAACTGATGTTCTGGGTGGACACCGCTTTCGTCGGCGGTCGCTTCATCTTTTTCGGCGCTGTGTGTCCCGGTACATTTGATGAAACCTTGGACTGGAAACAACCACAATAACCCTTGGTTCGTTTAGTTAAAGCTGCGAGTTTTTAACTTCAAAAAATGTGATGTGATAATTAGTTATAAAGAATAAAAAATATATGAGGGACGAACCGGATCCAGGCTCACCTTAAACTAAGGGCATCTTCAGCGATGGTGTATTTTTGGAACAACTTTATACTTGATTAGCATCAGCAAAACTTAAATAGAACCAGTTAAAATAGACCAACTTTGCGCTTCCCCGCACCGGTGCTGTATGTCTTGTTGTTAAACCCGCCAAACCTGTCATCCTATCAATTGTTCAACATCAGAGACCGGAGCTTTTATTTCCAGAGATCACAGATTTTCCCGCAAACATTTAGCCAAAAACTGATTTTATACTGCTAGTAGTGCGTCGTTAGCAGACGACGAGAAATACTTGCTCTTTCTGTTTGGCTGAGTGTGTTGAATGTATGAATTTCATTTAAACGATATTAGATAATGCTGATTTGCTTAATTTGACGGCAAAAAACAAAGAGCCGAAACGGCCTGTGAATTTTGTTTCGGTCATCAGAAGCTGTTCCAGGACTACTTTAGCGACATGCACCAACCTACGACGACATGCTCTTTCTGCGTCGTTCCCGCATGCCAAGGGAGATGTTCCTGGATGTTATGCGACAACTTACACACCGTTCGCGGTACAATCTATGCTACGTGATATAGAGTATCTTGAGTATCTAGATTTTCACTGAAAACTTTCAATGTACATGTCATTTTGATATCAGAGATTACTCTATATCCCACGTAATATAAGCTGTAGTGTGAACGTACTAGTAGAAGTCATCTGATGACTTCTCCAGCTAAGTTGTGATGCAGCTGGAAAAGTCGGCCTGTGCCGTTACGAAGGTTTGCACGGCAGCCTCACGAGTGTTGGCGTCCGCTTCGCTCAGCTGAGTTCTCTCGGCGAAAATGGGAGGAAGTTGGGGAGAGCAGTGAGCAAAACCATTCTGAAGACTTACGCCCCGCCAGTTCTCAGAAGTTTTGAAATTCTCCCTTGATGTATGGTTTCATCCCAAAATCGGGAAATCTTCCCATACGAGGAACTGCCCAAGTTCTGGGTTCTTCCCAACAGGTTCAGCAGCAACTTCGCTGAAATCCAGAGTATTTCCGAAATTCATCGAATTTCCAGCAAATGAAGGAAACTTCACATGAGTTCTGGGAATTTTCCAAAAAGTTAAGGAGGTTCTTGCCAAAGTTCATGCAGCTCTCCAGAAATTCAGAGACCGGCGTAGTGGTTAACATCCTCTCACGGCAAAGTCACGAGTTCGAATCTCACCCCGACAAGTTACGAAAATTCCCAAAAGGTATTTGAGGTATTTGAGTATTATCAGTCTAAACTCAGGGCAATTCGGAGGATTAATCTGTTTGGCGACGAAATTAACATTGTTTGCAGCTATCCATTCTAGTTCCTCGCTTAGTGTGGCAGTGGCAGATTCGGCCAAAACATAACGTTGGACTTGTGTTGCCAGATGAAGGGTAAAATCCGCTTTTTCAGACACTCTTTAATGTAAACCTTCGCCGTTATTGTGTGACGTGTGTGAAAACCTACAACTGTAGATTCCTTGCCAAATCATTAGTTGCCGAGCATACTTATCCGCAAAAACATATTTATACCTGGAAGGGACATCCTTACGACTAGTTCCCAGGTAATTTTTTCGTCCAGAGATGTGTTTATTATCCATTTTGACATATGCTTCGTCATCCATTAAAATACGGCCAATAAATTTCGTCAAAACTCGTTCGTATAGTAATCGTGCTCGCTTTTTGGCCACTACATTTTGTTTCAGGGAGCGATTCGGATGTTTACTGGCACAAAAAGACTTATAGCCTTCTCTTGAAAGACGTTACGCACGGTGGAAAAGTTGGAATCACGTACCTCAACACCTTTCCCCTCAGCTCTTTGTCCCTAGTGCCACTTTTATGATAGATGCGCTGTGCTCTATCCACACTCAGAGCATCCTTGTAACGTTTGATTACAAGACACACCGTTGACTTTGGGAATTTTGACACTTTTGCTATTTTTGAGGCAGACCACGAAAGATTCTCTAGATGTTTGTGCACAATTAATTTGCTATTCTCAAGTTCCATTATCCGTATTTCGAGATGCGTCGGTCAATCGAGAAAAACTTTTCACCAATTTCTTTGTCGATGAAACATCAACGTATGCCTGTCAAACGTTTTGTGTTCCATCCACCAGGGGCACGGTGGTGTATTAAACCATGCGTCCAGATTTACTTTGAATCTAACTTTAGCTGTGCGGGTTCCAAGACATTCGGAAATAAATACTTCATTCTTATTCTGGCTAGTATAAGGAGACAACGCGTGTTTTGCTTGCTCCTAAGTCGATCCGAAGATACCGCAAAATACTACATATATAAATGCATATAATGCATTGTACATCAATTAACCGTAAACCGGTGAATTCAGATTTCTCAGTTTAGCACAGGACGTGGTATCTAACAACTTTGACGAGAAAATATAATCATCGCATCGATAGTTATTAATTGTAGTTTTTAATTTAAAAGACTGATATTCGTGTGTTGTTGATTTAATTTGATGTATTCTCGAGAGACTAATACTGACAGTGAATCTACTTACATTAAACTAAAATGAAACATGACATGAGAGAATTACTTATTTTATCAGTAGTATCGTACTCAGAAATGCTGATTGTTGTATTTAATTAAATAATGATTTCCCTTGACACAAGGAAAGTATCCAAGTGGAAAATAATACCTGTCTACTCATCTTCCAGCAGGCACCAACCATGTTGAAATGGAATCCCGATTATGTGAAAGCGTTAAGCTAAAAGCGCCCATTAAATTAGCAAGGTAACTTCCTATATCACGCTATTCCCACAATACTTTGCTGTTAATTAACGAGAGTAAAGGCGTAAAGGATATATCTGGTTACACTCAACAAAAACGAAATCATAGCGGTGTAAGCTCGAATGAGGTTGATTCTCCTGACGGTTACGTGACCCGTTGTCATATTGTGGTTGCCATAAGATGATTCTGTGAACCAAAACCTCCTGAGTATTTTTTGGGATAATTCTTCAACTTTACTGAAAATATAGACACAACTTAATCCTCGTCCATTGTCCAACTAACACTTGAAATGCATGGAACACACATGTCACTCTCAAAGAGCCAAATCTCTCGAGTCTAGGTAAAAGGCTCTCCTTGAACATATGCCCATTTGTGAACCCACCTAACAAGGTCACCTCTCAATAATTGAAGCAACTGACATCTGTTCACATCTAGTAGTCCACTTGAGCAAACAGAACAGGATGGCGTGGCAAAAAGAACACTTTCAAGTTCATTCAAATAGCACACAATAGCCCCCCAAGTATCATCATCAATGTAATTTTCTGCGGCGGTACCATAAAGTACCGCCTCTCCCAGGGGAAAAAGAAGAGTCCCTTTATGTTACAAACAATCCAAAGGACCACATCAAATCGCACTTGCTCGTTCGTTTCAAACTCACTTCACCACCAATAAAGCCATCATAATTTCTACAATTAAAATGTTCTACATCCATGCCGAATCCATCTACGTGTTCGTCCTTGCGGTTTTGACTGAGGTTTTACATTGAGCCACTGGGACAAGTCCACTCGAATCGGTGCTTGAAACAGTTGACCATATTGGTGTGTTCCAATAATGATTGCCGTGCATCCGTGCTCCGAGGCGGACTTTATTGCTTTGGTCGTACGAAGCTTACAGGCATAGGTACATTGAATTCTGTTAATGACCATTTGGCATGCATCACTGGCTACCGATCCGAAAGCGGTTCGATTCTGAAAGCAGAAAAGAACCAGATGATATGACAGACGTATGTCCCATCTAGCATCATATGTTCCAATTAGCTTTACCTCTCCTCTCGCCGTCAACCCATTTCCCCATTATATATCCGGGCTGGTTCAGAATCTACTGTTTCGAAGGACGCAATAAAGCTAGGATTGTTTAAAATCGACTTTTCCAGTATGTGTTGTAGGAAGAGGAGTTTTGGCGTTTCCACTGGAATCTGAGGATCGACACATGGGGGGCAGAGAGGGAGACCTTTCATTCTTTGGGGAATATTTTGAATGATGTCGTACTGTTTTCATCCAGGATTATCGAATCGAGTTTGGTCCATAGAAGGTCGGGTGGCTATTCGAATGGAAGACCTTTGTGCTCCTACTTTGTTGAGGATGGAATCGATATGATGTCCGTTTTAAGCAACCGGTTGATTTTGCGAGGATTTGTCGCAGTGTGTGACAACATGAGTAAATGTGATGTCCAAGTGGGAGGGAAGTCAGATATTGGTTTTTATCGATGTTCAACATTTTGGATAGAATTTGATGCACAACCGGAGCAGGAACGAACAGCTTGATAGCCGGCCTATATATTTAAGACCGCTGCCTAACAGGTAAAATGCCTGAGGACAATACCATAAGAATGTTCTCACCATGTTATGCAAACACCAAATTGAGGTAAGACAAAACCAAAATAGTATCTGACAGGTATTCTCAGGTATTCCAAATATCAAGTTTTGTTATTCGAGAGATATTTTGCTTGCAATTCTTAGGTATATTACCTCTTATGTTGCGATTATCGATTAATACCAACTTAAGTTATCAAGATCAAAATGAGGTATTCATTTGTCATTTTCTCCTGCTCGGGAAGTTGTTTTCGTATGCGAATTCATTTGACACAAGTTCTTGACCTATAGCACCGCTCAAAAGACGTTTGACAATAGATTTTTTGACAAAATACAAATAAACGCCATATTGGGAATGGTTTGCAGTGTTGCCATGCAAAGCATTTCCAATATGACGTTTATTTGTTTTGTTGTGCCTCTTTATTTCACTTTAAGGGTGATCCGATCAAAATTTGGTCAAACAGCGATGTGTGTGAGTCGATCAAAGTTTTTGTTAATAAGTCAATTTTTGTTTTCTTTTTCAAGTTCAGTTAATACAGAATACAGGAGAAATATTCAGCTAAACTTCCTTTTTACTGAATGCAAATTGCCGGGTCTTTAACTGCCATAAGATTTTGTACAGTCTCCTTGTCCACTTTATTCACCGCAGAACGCCAGTTTGCCTTGAACTGTTTCTCGCTCACACCAGCTTTTTGAGTCTTCTTAAGGTTCCGCTTGACGATGGCCCAATATTGTTCGACTGGGCGGAGCTCTGGCGTGTTGGGAGGCCTTTTTCTGTAATGGCAAGATGCCAAATCCGGCCAAAATAGAACGGAACAACTGTGTCGCTTTAAGAAAGGCAGTAGACGTTTTTGTAGGCACTCGCTCAAATAAATTTCCTGGTTGACGGCTCCAGTAGTAATGTAAACGTTGCTCTTCAAGCCACATTTACAGATGGCCTGCCACACCAAATATTTCTTCGCGAACTTTGACAGTTTGATGTGCTTGAAAATATCTTCCCAGTCCGGTTGCCGTATAAAATTCCGGTCCAGGAAGCTGTTTCAAAAATGCCTTGACGTAAGTTTTATCATCTTGTACCACGCAATCAAACTTCGTCAGCATCGTCGAATCACTTTCGCCGACGTGTTTTGTTTATCGTCGCGATTTGGAGTCACCACTTTCTTGTAAGTCGACAGTCCAGCTCAATGTTTAGCTCTATCCACGGTTGAAGGTGCCACTCCCAGCTTCATTGCGACATCTCGGACGGAGAGGTTGGAGTTCCACTCGAAACAACGGGTAACTCTTTTTGTCGTCGCTGTGGCCTCCGACTTTCGATTTCCCCCCGATCCAGCTTTCCTGGCTGTCGACAAACGTTCACCGAACACTTCAACTTGGCGTGAGAGTAGTTTGGATTTTCGCCATGCACGTGCAAAGTTTTGATGCGTTGCTTCTCTTCCTTCGACGACATTTTGATAACTGAAATGCTAATCTCAAATTCAAAAGAGAGGCATGATGCTTCACGCACACATCTTAAAAATGAGGGGTGTGCAAAATGTTTTAATGCACGATGAAAGGAAATGCGTCAAGTTTAAGTTGACCAAATTTTGATCGAAACACCCTTTAGATGTCTTATAATTTCGTTTGGCAGAGTAAATTTACCGATCACAGATTTTAAATGTAAGTTAGGGAGTTCACACATGCAACAGTGAACGCTATAAAACGAATACACCTTCCTGTAAAGCTTCATTCGTTCGGCGGTCTTGAAGATGTTTGGAGCGGCAATAAGCCGGTATTGGATTGGCAGATGGCGATGGCATGTAATCTGGATGTTGCACTAGCTAAACAGTCGATTGCCTCGGCCAAAGATAGGGTACTGATTCGGCTCCAACATACTGGTGAGCCCAGTTGGAAAATCCGCCACAAATCCGGACTGTTCCATTGCAAACTAAACTTTCTTCAAAATATCCAGATTCTCCAAGTGACAGATCTCATCCTCTACCACACCTTCAATGCACTACGCAACCGGGTGCTTCGGTTTTAAAATTTGACTTGGGATCGCCCTTGAGGACCAGTTTGACGGGAACCTTCTTGCAGAGGCGCATTGAGGTAAGACAATACAAAAAAATAGTACCCCTATGGTATTCAAAATAACAAGTTTTTTTATTCGAGAGATATTTTGCTTGCAAGTCTTAGTTTTTTTTTTGTGTTTAGGTATTTTACCTCTTAATCTTAGCTCTTTTATACCAAGGCCAGTTATCAAGAGCAACATTAGGTATTCATATGTTGATTGTCTCCTGCTCGGGTAGTGAAACTTTATTTAAGGGAAATGGGCTTGGAGGGTGGCTAGCGAATGACTTGGTTGAGCGCAGACCTGTTAACAGAACGATGTAATTGGCTGGTTCCATAACCCAAAGAGATCCATCCAATCGATGCCTGAAACATCAAGACTGTAGTTAGGAGTGGCAACAAAGCACTTACCCTTTCTGATGATGCCATTGAGGGAAATTGTGCACATTTCGGCCAGAAAGTCAAGTGGTTGTCCGGAAGCAGTTCGTGTAAATCGTCGGTCTCGTTTTGGGTAGACCAATTTTGATCCACGATCGGTCCGAAAGCATACAAATATCAGCCGCAAAATCCAATTGCAAGCGTAGAAGTACACTGTTGATCTGCAGCATGACGAACTTCCTTCACTAACTGATGTTCTGGGTGGACACCGCTTTCGTCGGCGGTCGCTTCATCTTTTTCGGCGCTGTGTGTCCCGATACATTTGATGAAACCTTGGACTGGAAGCAACCACAATAACCCTTAGTTCGTTTAGTTAAAGCTGTGATTTTTTACTTCAAAAATGTGATGTGATAATTAGTATAAGAAAAAAAAAATATATGGGGACGAACCGGATCCAATTTCACCTTAAACTAAGGGCATCTTCAGCGATGGTGTATTTTTGGAACAACTTTATACTTGATTAGCATCAGCAAAACTTAAATAGAACCAGTTAAAATAGACCAACTTTGCCTTCCCCGCACCGGTGCTGTATGTCTTTTTGTTAAACCCGCCAAAACCTGTCATCCTGTCCATTGTTCAACATCAGAGACCGGAGCTTTTTATTTCCAGAGATCGCAGATTTTCCGCAAACATTTAGCCAAAAACTGATTTTATACTGCTAGTAGTGCGTCGTTAGCAGACGACGAGAAATATTTGCTCTTTCGTTTGGCTGAGTGTGTGAATGTATGAATTTCATTTAAACGATATTAGATAATGCTGATTTGTAATTTGACAGCAAAAAAACAAGAGCCGAAACGACTGTGATTTTGTTTCGGTCATCAGAAGCTGTTCCAGGACTACTTTAGCGACATGCCAACCTACGACGACATGCACTTTCTGCGTCGTTTCCGCATGCCAAGGGAGATGTTCCTGGATATTATGCGACGCTTACACACCGTTCGCAGTACAATCTATACTACGTGATATAGAGTATCTTGATATCTAGTTTTCACTGGAAACAATGTACATGTCATTTGATATCAAGATACTCTATATCACGTAATATAAGCTGTAGTGTGAACGTACTATTAGAGTCATCTGATGACTTCTCCAACTAAGTTGTGATGCAGCTGGAAAAGTCGGCCTGAGCCCGTTACAAAGGTGCACTGCAGCCTCACGAGTGTTGGCGTCCGCTTCCTTAGCTAGTTCTCTCGACGAAAATGGGAGGATTGGGGAGAACATTAAGCAAAACCATTCTGAAGACTTACGCCCCGCAGTTCTCAGAAGTTTTGAAATTCTCCTTGATGTTTAGCAAGGATGGTTCCAATCGTATCATATATCATTCGTTGCACGCTCTTCTTTGATTCAATAGACGCACACAATGAGAAGTTCTGCTTCACCTCTCAAACCGAAAACGGATGGGCCAGGGTACGCATTGAATGAACATAGCATGAATATCGTCGCCTGCCAATTGTATGCGTGTTCATCACTGCTTGCTTGTACAATTTATTGATTCGTTCGTTGGCTTCTGTTGATGATTCATTTTCGTTTCCTGATTCGATCGTGTGCTAGTGCTCGAAGCTTCCGATCGAATCACTTGGTGATTGTGTGGTACCGCGTTCAGAGCAAAAACGGATCGGAATCCGAAAAGCACAGTGTAGCCAGTAAATACAGTGGGAAAAAACAGGAAATATGTAGTAACTAAACGCCAAATGTTAATAGAAGGTGACATTTGTTTCTTTAGGCTAGTTTTTTCTATTTATGGGAGATACCGATTATGGCACAGGCTACTTAGTTTGTAATGGTACAGATGCAGTGGCTTCCCTGTCCGGTAGAAAAGATTTTTTATATATCAGAAAACAAAAATTTATGCATTCTTGTTGAAATAGAAAATAAGCTAATGTTTGATGAAGTTTTTTCAGAAGCAGATAATTTATCATCTCCATGCAAAGCGCTAGGAGCGAACAGTAATTTTATTGCTAGAACAAATAGACATGAAGAGAAAGTGTATTGATAGATCCGTAAGGGAACGGGAGGCTTTGAAATTGAATAGATGTAAGTTTTGAAAACGAGCGGAGGGCATTTGAACGGTAGTATACGATCAGGCACATAACCCTTTGTCATACAACCCTATGCAGGATAGGCAAGGGGGGAAATCCCCTTGACTGACAAAAGGTTATGCAACCGATCGTGCTCTTATACTACCTATTGCTTGTTTCTAGTTCTAGCGATTTGTCCGTCTCCTAATAGAAGAGCAAATGTGTGAAATAGGCGGTGCATGCTAAAAATAAACCCAACAGCGGGAGATAATTTCTCACCCGTGCTAGGCAGTATTAGGAGACGGACAAATCGCTAGAACTAGAAACAAGCAATAGGTAGTATAAGAGCACGATCGGTTGCATAACCTTTTGTCAGTCAAGGGGATTTCCCCCCTTGCCTATCCTGCATAGGGTAGTATGACAAAGGGTTATGTGCCTGATCGTATACTACCGTTCAAATGCCCTCCGCTCGTTTTCAAAACTTACATCTATTCAATTTCAAAGCCTCCCGTTCCCTTACGGATCTATCAATACACTTTCTCTTCATGTCTATTTGTTCTAGCAATAAAATTACTGTTCGCTCCTAGCGCTTTGCATGGAGATGATAAATTATCTGCTTCTGAAAAAACTTCATCAAAGATCGTTACTTCCGCGCTGGGGAGAATACAAAAATAACAATCAAAAGTGAAGCTAATGTTTGTTCAACGAACGATAATCGACGATATGGATATTATGGGGCCAATTCAAGCAAAACAATGCATTAGGTCCCAAGTAACATTGAGAGATTCTCTTCGTCGACTTTCTCTTTGGTTAATAGCTTGTCTATTAAACGATTTGCTGATGTTTTCAACGTATTGATCCCTTATCACACTTTATACTGCGTACTGTATATTGAAAATAGTTAAACATGTTTTTACATAGCCATAGGAACGCAAAGAGAAAGTCGACAAAGAGAGTCTCTCCATGTTACTTAGGACCTAATGCATTGTTTTGATTGAATTATAGAAATCGAGTCGACCATCACTTTGCTCAACAGAGCGATTTTGCTATTACAGATGTCGAGATCAACGAAATTTTGTCGAGTTGGTCGAATCAATCGATCGCTCAGAAACTAGTGAGTGATCTGTCACATTTTGTCGTTTAAGAGTTTGTTTTGATCTGCGATTTTGATCGATTCATGGTTATTCGTTTAGTTAGATTAGAAATACACTAAACCAGCTTTTTTGCAGGTGAATTAACAGAAAAACAATTTACTTCTAGCCAAAAATGTCTAATTTTATTAAAAACAAAACAAATTACCGTCAGTTTGAATAGCTCATTGAACTTATTAAATGTAAAGTGGATATCGCAAGAGGCTTTGTGGCATGGAGCCAGTAAAACTAATGCTTAACAAAGAGTGGTAGGAGCCAAGAGCTCAATTCATTAGGACCACCAATGAACCTTGAGTCGGAATAACAAAAAGTAAATTTCATTTTCTAGTTTGTGATCCTAACATTAGTTCACAAACCCAGATGGAAACTCAGAACAGTAGTAAATGTGATGAGTTTTTTAAATTTATCTCAGAACCTTGGGATTTTCCTAAGGTACTTCTAAACGCCTTATTTCAGTACATTTGCACATGGGATTAGCAAATCGTCCCACGAATTAAGTGTTTTATGAAATTAGTCCTAGATTTCTTGAAGCAAAGAAAAGCTCTTAGTAGTTCAAGAAGGAATATACCGAAAAATTCAGGACCAAGCTTCTTCGATGTTCAAGATCATATTTCCCAGAAGTTAAGGACAGAACTTCCCAGAAAATCAGGAGAGGACTTCTCAGAGCTTCATTAAGAAGTTTAGGGGAGACGACTTCTTGGAAGTTTGGAACATTCCCGAAGTTTTGGAGTTTTCTCAGACGTCAGGAAAAGAAACTTTCCCGAAGTTCAGGAAGAAACTAACCAGGGAGGGCGTTATCTAATATTTCTCACAAATTCAGAAACAAACTTCCACAAAGCTCAGAACGTCCTGGAAATTCAAGAGAGAACTTCTCTGAAGTTCATGAAGAAACGTCTTCAAAGAAAAGAAAGAAACTTTCGAGAAGAATAGTGGGTACTTTCTAGTAGTTTGAGCAAGATTTTCTTAGAATTTCAGGAACAAACTTCACATAAGGTCAGGAGAAAACTTCCAAAAGATGAAAAAAAGTACTTCTTAGAAATTCAGGAAGAAACTCTCAACAAATTTAAGGGAATTCTCCTAGAAATTCTACAGCAGACTTTCCCAAAGTTTTGATAAAATTTTCCTCGGAGTTCAGGATGAGACTTATTGGATGTTGAAATAGAATAAGCTCGTAATCAATCATAAGTGCTAGAGAGCTTTCTTGAAGTTCAGAATCGAACATTTCAGAACTGCACAATGAGGCTCGAAGCTCAAAGTCTCGAAGCTCAGGAATACCAAAACTTTGGGTAGTTACTTCTGAGAAAAACAGGATGCAACTTTTCAGAAGTATATGAGATACTTACTAGTAGCTAAAGTTGGAATTTCTCAGAGATTCAGGAGCAAACTTATCCGAAGTTCAGAAGACAACTATCATAAAGTTCCCAAGAGGACTTCTCAGGAATTTAGGAACAAACTTCCAAGAAATTTAAGAATATTTTTCAAGAAATTCTGGAGAGAACTCTCCCAGAGTTTTGGAGAGGTTTTCCTTGCAGTTAAGGATGGGAAGTTTAGACAGTAACTAAGTTCAGCAAAAAAATTATGAACTGTTCCTGGAAGGTGAGGTTGGGTTGTTAGATGTATATTTACAAGAAAATCAGGAGTGACTGTCTAGACGTTTATGAGAAAACTTGATTAAAGTTCAGGAGAAAACATCCCAGAATTTTGACAGCAAAGAGCTTTGTCTAAGATCAGAAAACAGGATTCCTGAAATTCAAGGGAAAATCACTGGCAAACAGAAGAAGCAGTCAATACTAAAAAGATTTGATCGTCAAGATAATTTCACTGAAGTTTAGCAGAGAAGTATAAAAAAACAAGAAGCTTAGCAAATCATCAATATCAAAAAAGTTTTGAGAATTCTTCCAAAGTTCAAAGAATCCTCCAAAAATTTAAAAAAAATCCTCGATTCTGAAAAAGTCCCTACTCAGGATACCAGAAGGTTAGGAAAAAGATTGAATGCTTTACCAGGAGGTCAGAGAACTTCGAGATAAAATCGTTAAAGTGAGACCGATCAACGCATATCTATACAGCAACCTTTAATGTTAAATGTTTAAAGAATTATGTAGTACTGTCAATAGCTCCAGTATCATCACGTATAAATTGGTGATGACTAGATAATAACCCCTCTTCTGTATCATTTTTGAAATATGTATATTGGAAAAGTTTCAACATTATAGTTAACAGTTGACATCCGTTATCGACTCGATCAGTTTCAGTCGGTTTCTGTAATGTGCAATTTTACTTGACTTGACACTGACAAGTGTCGAGTCGAGTTGCTCGACTGGACTTCTATAATTAACCCCTATACCCCTTTCACCTGAAATCTTGATAACGGTTTGTCTCACATGTTATGTGATATAAAATTCATAAGGTGTTCATAACATATTGTGTCAATAGTCCTGAAAAATTGTCACAACTTAAGCCCAGTATCGACCTAAAAAGTAAAGAGGTTACGGAATTTTGTTCAATATTACCAATGGAATTTTGACAATTTATCTGCATGGAACGAAATGTCACCTTCACTTACGGAATAATCGAGCGGAATATTTTCCCGAAAGTAAAAGGACAGCTCCCATTAGTTTGCGTGGGAACCTTACAAGTTTCAATTTTATTTTTCGTTCATTTCAGGTGGATACTGCTGCAGAAATTTCTTTTCCATTCTTACTTTTCCTTTTCAGTTAACAGAATTCAACATGGGTTTGGGATAGAAAAAGAAATTTCTTTCGAACACGATACCGACCTTTTATCGGATACCTGTGACAGGAAAATTAAAAAAAACAATCGATTAGGCCGATTTTTCCCAGACGGTACATACTTAACAAAACTTCCAGCACTGTCATTCGAACCATAAGACAATGAAAGATTCTGTTCAAATGAATGCTATCATCTCTCGTCTCCGAACATTATCATCTGGCGATCCTGCTGGGTCGTATTTCCATAGCCACTCAATCAACGAAGAGTGAATCACAAGTAGGCAGAGCTGTTGTCCATTCGACTTGCGTGGTGGAATGAAGTAATCTACAAAACGTATAATCTTGTTCACTCTCTGAGTTCCTGCGTATGATGTCTTTACCAATACAATCATCGATACAGTTGTTTCAAGTACGGATAAGAATAAATAATTTTCACTGATTTTTTCGGCAGTCACCAACACTGATGTTTAGGAAACATCCCAAAAATCGGGAAATCTTCCAAAAAACAAAGGAACTTCCCAGAAGTTCTGGGTTCTTCCCAGCAGTTCAGCAACTTCGCTGAAATCCAGAGTATTTCCCAGAAATTCATCGAATTTTCCTTAAATGAAGGAAACTTCACATGAGTTCTGGGAATTTTCCAAAAGTTAAGGGTTCTTGCCAGAAGTTCATGCAACTCTCCAGAAATTCAGAGACCGGCGTAGTGGTTAACATCCTCTCACGGCAAAGTCACGAGTTCGAATCTCACCCCCGACAAGTTACGAAAATTCCCAAAAGGTATTTGAGTTACTACGATGGGAGATGAACCAGCCCAGGGCGGAAAATCTCGGTAATGTAGGAGAAAAAAACATGACGAAATTCAGGGGACTTTAAAGAAATTCACAAAACTTATCAGAATTTTTGGGTATTTCTCAAAAGTCTATAGAAAATGTTCAGGAAACTTTTCAGAAAATAAATGAACATCTCACAAGTTCAAAGAACTTTCAGACATTCATGGAGCTTTTCAAAACTTTGCGGATGATACTAGAGGTCCAGAGAACTTCTCCGAAGTTCATGAAGTTTTCCAGAAATATAGGGAAATTCTCAGAAGTTCAGGAAACTTGTAGGAGTTCAAGGAATTTCCTTGACGTTCAAGGTACTTCCCAGAAATTCAAAAAAAACTTTCCAGAACATTGAGAAACGTCCACAAAGATCAGAAAACTTTCCCAATGATCAGAAAAGCCCAGCGAATATCTCAGACGTTCAGAGAAATTCCCAGAAATTCAGAGAACTTCCTAGAAGTTTAGGGAACTGCCCAAAAGCAGAAATTCAGGAGGTTCTCAGAAGTCCTAAAATCTTCCGAGACTTTCAGAGAAATTCCCCAAGGATCGGGTAACTTCCCAGAATTTCAGAGAACGTGCCAGAAATTCGGGAAACTTCTAAGGATCTTTTGAGCTTTCTCAAAAGTTTAGGAAACATTTCAAGAATTTGCCATAAGTTTAGTGAGCTTCCTAGGAGATCAGATTTCTTGATTTCTTTTCAATGTCACATAATTTTTTAAAATACAGGTCGGACTCGATTATCCGGAGTATCCATTTTTTTCACTCCGGATAATCGAATCCTCTGGATAATCGAATCACAAAAAAATCAAATCAGCAATCAAAAAAAGGTGAAATAATATAATTTTTTTAATTTTATTATGCAGTAGCATCTTGGCAAGTAAAAAAAAAATTATCCGCAGAGAAAATAACCATTTCTGTTACATACAATCCAACCTTTAGCTACATTTTAGCAGCCATGGTAACTTAATACAACAATTTTTACTATTGTTTATGAAATGTAATGAATGTACAAAAACATTGCTTTCTATTATTACAGTTTGTAGTATGCATGCTTCAAAAGCATATTGTTATGGTTACTAATCATATTTATTTGTTTTAAAACGTTACGCCTCGACGCGTCGTTACGCCCACACGATATTGTGGAATGCTTTTCACACTGACACTTAGTTTGACAATCGTAGCAAACTGTGCAATTTTTTCTTGTTGCTGGGCAAAAATGGTGAAAGTTGCAGTGAAAGGAAAGACTTCGGATGGGTAAGCTTTTAGAAATTTATGTCTGTACATGTTCTCATATAAATTCATAATCTTCAGACAAACGGAAAACCTTCGAAAGGGCTAAGTATCCTCTTCTCGACGAAGCTCTGTACATTTGGTTTCTGCAGAAACGTGAATGTCATATCCCTATTAGCCAGGATTTGTTGACGGTTCAGGCAACGAAACTGTACGGAAAGTTGTACAATGATGAAAAATTCAAAGGGAGCCGTGGATACATCGTGAATTTCGTGAAACGACACAACATCAGGTTTCTGAAAATTACGGGAGAGAAACTTTCGAACAATGCTGCAACCGTTGATTCGTACATTGGAAATTTTGCAACCATCGTTCGGCATTTATCTTCCAGCCAGATTTTCAACGCGGACGAGAGCGGGCTGTTTTTTAAATGCACTCCTTCGTTAACATTTGTCACAATGGACGAACCATCAGCTCCAGGAAGAAAGGGGAACAAGGAGTGGGTGACATTTATGCCTTGTTCAAATACCGATGGTTCGTTCAAACTTCCGATTATGATGATTGGAATGTCAAAACGACCAAGAGCATTGAAGAACATCTATGTATGAGCTGTCCGTATACTATGCTTCATCAAAAAATGCCTGGATGACCCGGCAGTTGTTTAAGGAGTGGTTTTTCAAGGAGTTCGTTTCTAAGGTCACGGCATTTTTGGAAGGTGCTAAACTGCCGGTGAGGGCTGTCTTAGTGCTGAGCAACTGTTCCGCACATTGCAGCGCCGATGAACTTAAAACTGCAGATGGAACAATCTCTACGATCTTCCTACTACCAAACACAACAGCCTTGTTGCAGCTAATGGACAAGAACGTCATCCAGATGGTCAAGTCCAACTACAAGCAAAAGCTTATGCGTGAGCTTCTGGACGCCAAGGAGAATTCGACGACATGGTCAAGAAATTCAACATCAAGGATGCTATGCGGAGTTAAGTGTTTTGGGTAGCCGAGGCTTGGGACGAGGTACCGGCTGATTCCATTGCCAAATCATTGAATATGCTATACACAGAACCAGAATTCGATGGTGAAGATAACATCCCGTTGGCGGTTGTACGAGAACGCTTGCTATCGATTAAGCAGAAATTGATGGACCAGGACAATACCATACACGAACTGGACATGGAGTTTGACGTCTTGAACGACGATGATATTGTGAACTTCGTTTTGCACCCAAACACATCATTCTACGATGGCGAAAATTCAGTTGCAATTGTAGACATTGCACATTGTAGACGAAATACGCGTATCGTCGAAGATAAGCAAAGTAGTTGGAATTAATGGGATACTAATTTTTCTTCATTCTAGCAGTTGCTGAAAATCAGCCTCACGTTTTGGAACCACACCAGATTGATGTGGATGACGTTTCTGATCTGAATTGTATATCAAATGAAGCAGCTTTATCGGGAATCGATCAAGTAATTGCTTGGGCAGAGGAAAACGTACTTCCATTAGAAAGGCAACTCCTGCTACGAGAAGTACGTGGAAATGTTCTAGAGAAAATAATTGGTTCACAGAGAGTTTGATTTTTTTCCTCGTGCGTTGTTACTGAATGCATGAATTAAATTTTATCCTTAAATAAACCATAAGTTACCTTGCAAATTTTACTAGTTTTATGAACCACGAATGTAATTACAAAGGTTCTGCAATGACAATGTAGCAAATGAGGATATCAACAAGATCACGTTGAAACACTTCCTACAACCCCTATCCCGAGCCCTCCTCTTTATTGCTACAATCATGTTTGTTCAAATGATCATAAATATTGAAAAACATATCTTAGAAATTTATAGTTTTGACCATATACAACTAATAATGAAGACTAAATATATTCAGCCCCTCCTATTCCTACCCAACAAACATCGGTGTTGAATTAGAGCTTGTTCAAACGAATTGGGAGAAGCTATTCAGCTATTATAGAAGAAAAAGCCGAATAGCTTCTCCAAAATGCTTGAGCAAGCTCTAATTCAACACCGATGTTTGTTGGGTAGCTACGTTCATGTTTCTTCAAATTATCATATTTTGAATGGTAATTAAATAAATATACTCATTAGAATTAAAGAATTCGACATACACTACAGTAAATCGAGTTTAATCATACGAAACAAGCCTTCCAGCCCTCTCCTTCTAATTACGTCCAATAGTGTGAGAAATCATGCTATTTATTGTTATACATACTCAATTATTTCAAATTTCTGCATAAAAACTAACAAAAAAAAATCGTAACAACAATACTCCGGATAATCGAGTCCAACCTGTTTTTATGATATTCTGGCTAGATCTGCTTCTCAAAGATCCGGTTATTTCCAGAAAGTTATTTCTACTCCATAGATGATCAGGAAACTTTTCGGATTTAAGTTTTCAGAAACGTTGAGAATTTTTCGGCAATTCAATGGACACTTCTTTTCTCGAAAGAGAGAGAGCAAACTTCATGATTATCTTGAAACTATCCAATAAGTTTATTCAACTTCTCAGGAGTTTAGTCAAATTCTGTGAAGTCCATTATTTGTCCACCCAATTTGTAATATAGAACACATTTTTTCAAGAGTTCGTTCAGTTTTCAGAAGCTTATATAAGCTCCAATTTGTGTATTTGCCGAGAAGTGCATAGGTTTTTTAAAAGCTGGAGAATATGCAATTCAATAATATAATATTTAAAAACGATTCCTGAACAAATCCAAGATTTTCCAAACCTCCGAGAAATACGAATTGCATCTATCTTCAAGATATCATCGGTTTCTCCCAGAAAGCTTATCAAAAATGCCACTGTAAAATGTTTTTCCTCTCCCCGAAGATAAGCCTTAATATTCTGACGCCCAGTAAACCTGCCGAAAGTTTAAATATAACAGGCTTCTCTAAAAAAAAATCTGTATGCGCTATTTGCGACCAATCCTCTAATAAACCGATTGTTCCAGGAGCTTCCTTCCCTACACTAAAGACGGAAACTTTTCGGTTCATGAATATACCTCAGAGTATACTAAATAAAGTTAAGTTTTTGTTAAGGAGTAGCTGAAATTTTACTCATTAATTGTGGTGTTATCAAGAAGCGTGTAGTGTTTTGTAACGGTATTTTTCTTCTTCCAAATTGCTGCAAGAATAGATCAGAACATATACCAGATTTAAAATGATTCAAAATAGATCCGATGTAAAACAAAATTTCAAACACCAGTGCAACGATATTTTTGCGTTTGTTAAAAAAAAATCCAAACCGCGATTTGGACTACCGTTTAAGATGCCCTTTTTGCATAAAAATGCCAATCTTTCCGTAGTAGCATCTGTCAGGCTTAGCGGCGAACCAGCCCAGGAGGCTGAAAGCCACTATAATAAAGAAACAAAAAAAAAACATCTGTCAAGCTGACGCATTTTGGCTTTGAAAACGTTAAAACACAGCGGTTGCTTTGATAAAAAGGGTTTTCGTCAACAAATTTGATCATAAAACAAGGTTGATTTATTTACGGTTTATAAACGTTCATGAATCTGACATTAGTGATTCCCAAGCATCAAGCTTTAACAAACTTAATAATAATTTACAGTATTTGTTCATCGCTTTTCCGTTTGCATCACTGTTAATCTTCTGTATTGTCCTAATTATTTTTCATAGAAATGCTTCTATACTACCGAGTCTTAACGGATTAATGATAATGAATAAATAGATCACTTTCGACGCGACACTGCTAGTTAAGAGCTGTTTAACAATGACATCACATACGTAATGTACAATCGAGGAACATTGTATTATTTGCGTTGATAATTGTCAACATGTCGCAATGCACGACTCCACAAGTTTCGCTTTTCTATCTTAGAACACACAAAGGCATATGCGTACATCACGCATTCGGAAAACTGTCCTAACACGCGGAACGTGGAACGCAACACGCTTCTAAAATACTCTTCCACTTCGCTTCAGAGCTCAGAAAATACAGAACGGACGACGCTGGCTGTGATGGCGGAAGGCTCATTTCGAATGCTAATCTTTTTAATAGGCAGAATAAGGAACATGGGATCTATTCTAATTTGTTCGTGTTTGAATTTCTGAATTCTGACTATAGTTAATGGTGTGGTAAGAGTTAATTAGATCATTCCTTCTCACATATGTAAGCAGGTGGCTGAAGTGAATAGGTCAACAGAATGTTAACACAAACCGTCCTATTTCTATTTTCTGAGTTCCTGAATTTCCCTTCGCAGGAGCAAACCACCACCAAGCGCTCATATGTTATCATTTCAAACGATGCTTCTGGTAACCAGTTTTCAGTAGCTACGAACTCTGATAATGAAAAAGTAAACTAGAATATAGGCATCGCGGAAGCACCGTTTCAAATGTTGGCTAGCTCTTGGTGAAAAGTTGCCCACTTCACACCAAGTTCAGTCTATATCTCTTAAGGATATAGTCCTCTAAACCCTAGGAGCCTTTCAGTTTACTGGCTTTCCTCTGTTCGTACAGTTCCCTCCGAAGCCGATCGATTTGGGAACGTTTCAACGTTCCGGGCACTTTGAAGATGCTGGTCATAAATCGATGGCAATCCATGAGGGTGGGATTTTTATCTAGTGCCCGAAACAGGCCTATCAGTGTGGAAATGTCATCCGTTGCTAGGATTTCCTGCCGCAGTCCAATCACGATACTGATACCGGCACGAAGCAGAATTTTGTTTCCCTCCAGAAACACGCAGTCCCATATCCGAAGCGCGGTTTCCGTTGGTACCACCTCCGCGTAGAGGCAGATGAGCCACTTGGTGGCTATCACAGGCCATGGCAGTCCTAAAAGCGTTAATCAAACATCGTGAATCACCAAATTACGCATAATAGACAACCGTCTTACCAAGATCTTCGATATGTTTATGCACATCAGGTACGCGTATTCTAATTAATTCGCTAAGCACATCGATGTCCGTGATGAGGTTATCCATTTTCCTGGTGTGGTAGAGCGGAACGATGTTTTCGACCAACACTTTGAGCAACCAGAACGATGACTCTTCATTCTTTGTCACAATCAATATGAGACCTGGAGGAAGCAAATACAAAGCAAATCAAACGGAAATGGGGAATTGAAACTATAAACTTTCACATTTTGATCTGTGGTTTGTCGTCGTCTGGGTCCGATGTTGAATATAAATACTTACCGGCAATGTAATTCAGTCCCTGGCAGTATCCAACCGCTTTGTTGTGATGTGCATACGTTATAAGCACGTTGTATAGGCCAAGTTTGTACTGATCGAAGTGTATATTGTCCGGAAAGGTTCGTGGAAGATCTATTTTGATTTGGTCGGCTGTGGGTTGAGGAATGAAATTAAATACCTATGGGACTCAATCAAGCAAGGAATACTCACAAATTTCCTGATCATACTCGTACCGCAGCAGGGTCTGGTAAAGGCTTGGTTCCTTTTGCTGCATTCGGTAGGCTCCGGAAGATTTCATCCAAACTTCCTCCCGCAATGGTCCCGGTATGCCCTTGCGGACGAATCGCTTCAACTTTCGAGGATTGGTCAGAATGTCGGAATCTTTGGCAAACTTTTGCCATTTTATGCTCCGTGTAGTCAGCACCGTGTAGTAACTGGACATGATGTTCTCATAGGACTGGTAGTCGAAATCCGGTTCCCGCTTGAAGCCATACTCGTCTACGTCACTGTAATGGGTTGCAAATGAAGATTGAAATTATTATTTTTATTTAGAACTTGTACAAAACTTTGTTTCAAACTACGTCATGATCAGTGTCTGGGAACGTCCATTAATTATAAATTAATTAAATATTATTAATTAAATTTGTTTCCATTTTATAATGTAAACATGCATCAAACATTAACTACACGATTTTCTTTACCCACTTGCCCCACTGTCTTATGCTTCATAAAATACAGGGTGCGTGTCGAATTGCTACAGTAAATGACATGTTTTAGAAAAAAATGTACCAATCATATTTGCAATGAATGTTTTGTGGTTTATTTACTTTCATTACATATGGCAATTGTAAATTATTTCATTAAAAAAAACACCTTTCAATGACCGTTGTAAACGTTTCCGGAAACTGATACATGCACGTTTTACCATGTTTCGATCCATATATGTAATCACCGCTTTGATTTTATTCCTAAAGGGTCACCCACAATAGATACGCTTGCGTTCCGTTGACGTAAATTTGACAGAAAACCTATGGAAAAACCGGAAAATTCAAGCAAACGCATCCGCAACGTATCAATTGTAGGCCAGCCATACACTGATAGGCAAAATGTGTCATGAGAGGAGTTCTATCCCGCTCGACAACGCCCCATATAAAATAAACCGAAGGATTGACGTCGCGACTGCTGGGGGGCGAATTTCTTTCTCTGTGTTTTCTTAACATTAACGTTTAAATTTAAAAAAAAAAAGGAAAAAAATGCCGATTTTTCATGGGTTTACCATCACTCGCACTAACGAAACTACCCATTTTTTTTTGAAAATAAGCTTAAATAATAAAAAAATGGAAATTTATCAAAAGCAATTAACTGTCTTAGCCTTTATTTTTATCACCATCCGAAAAAAGTCCATTTTTAATGCAACACGTTAACCAAGCGCTATCTCTTCTAGCCAGCTCTATCTGTCGTTCTAGTTGAGTAAGAGAGTCTTTTTCCGGTAAATGATGAGACCCGTTGCTACATCGAATAGTTTGTCGTTTCCAAAGTTGCTTTGAACGTTAACCGTAATGACCGTTCTAGAGGTTCCCTGAGGAAAGGTCTCATGATCGGGCAAAATTATAAGAATGACCAATAGACTCTCTTAATTGAAAGTGGCACTCAAGCCAGAGTCCCCCAGCTCAGTCGGTAAAGGCGCGGTTGCAAAGCAACATCATGCTGAGGAGGCTGGTTTAGGAATTTAACGTGAAGGAAAATTCTCGACTCCCGCATAGAATATGATTGTACTTGCCACACGGTTATACTAATGCACACTGTACGTGCACGTAATTAATAACCGTGGAAGTGCATTTAGAACCTAAGTTGAGTGCAGGTAATAAGCTGTCTGCGAGCTACAAGCTTTGAAAACGCTAAAAGAAGAAGAACTAGCCATTGTTTGAGACAGAAAACCTCTTCACTTACTTAGAGAACGGTTACAATTACAATAGAACCCATCACACCACTGCCACCAGAGGTGTGCTATGGTTCAACACTGCGCGGCACCTCGGAAACGCTGTCTCCCTTAGATAAAGACCTAACGGAAACTGCTTCGTGGTTACGGAATTTTAAACAGCACCATAACTTCAGCTGGCACCTATGCCGTCTCCCTGAGCACTGCGGTGACACTACAGATATGGCGAGGTCTCATGAGGCATGACAGCTCCCGTCCACTAAACCCTGGCAGGCCTTCAGTACGTTCCATCTCACCGACTGGTTTTGCATAGCCGGGCGGGAGTAGGCTCAGATGCCATCCTGGCCTGGTTATGGATAGCGGCTGACGGGGGACCCAGCAGCATGGGAGCTGCAAGCTCCCAATAGAACGACGCAGAGAGGAGGCGAACCCGCTCGCAAAAGAGGATTGATAAGATCCTCGCCCGGCATGAAGGCAGGATTCGGCGGCACATCCGATACGTGCGGAAGAGGGAAAACCCTGGACTAAGGTCCGGAAAAAGGAGATAGAATTTGAGAAAGAAAAAGCGTATGGTCTGGAGTCGCAAGCGTAACCGCGATGAGGCCCCTCATCATGAAGACCGAAGAGTCTGGCACTTCGAGGTCCTCAAGCGCGATGCGTGGCGACGCTAAGCTTGTGGATGTGTGACGACGTGTGGAGCATCCGCCGTACTGCACCGACGAAATTACCCTAGAGCTTAAGAAGGATACGAAGTTAAGAGCCCAGCATATCAAGAGCTGGCCGAACAGGCCGAACCTGACCATAAAGACGGCTATCTCACTGGTGCCCGGAATGGTCAGGTGGCGATGCGAGATGTCCCTGAACGAGGCGTCTTCCGGATGCCTGAAAATCCAGACCATAGAATTGCTACCGAAGACAGGAAGCACCAGGGGACCCATCGGCATATAAACCTACATGTCTGTTGGGAACAGCGGGTAAAGTGGTCGGATGGGTTATTATTAACAGACTAACCATATTCACGGAGGTTATAGGCGATCTGTGTAAAAACCAGTTCAGCTTCTGTGAAGCGAAATCGCCAGTGGATGCAATTCTGTCCGTCACCAAGACGGCCGAATTGGCAATCCAGCGTAAGAGGCGAGGTGTCCGGTATTAAGCTGTGGTTACCCTTTACGTGCGAAATGCGTTCAATTGAGCCAGTTGGGTAGCTATCACTGGACTCGTTTCAACGTCTTCACGTTCTAAGATATCTGTACAAGATTCTGGGAAGTTGTCTCCAGAATCGCGTGCAGCTGCATAACACAGAGGTAGGCCAGAAAAGTTATCAGAACAACGAAGGCGTTCCGCAAGGTTCGATCGTGGGCCTGGTGCTATGGAACACGATGTACGATGAGGTACCACGTCTCAATTTCCGACCGGGGTGAAGATCGTAGGGTTTGACAGACGACTTCACCCTTGGAGATAGTGTGTAACGGCCTCGAACTCATTGTCATCGTAGAGATGGTGAGCGCGAAACTGGAGCTGTCCACCACAAGACCGAGGCCGGCTGTCAACAACCTGAAAATCGGAGCAACACGCGACGATCAGTTCAGGGAATTGCAAAATCGAATCGAAGAGGGTTCTGAGGTACCTCGGGGTCACGATCGACGATAAGTTGTCATTTTACCAGTCATGTCGACCACGCCTGCAAGAAAGCCTCTATGGCTATATCGGCATTATCTGTATGATGTCGAACAGCTCAGCGGTACAGAGGAGCAAGCGCAGGCAAGGTATGGCTGGCCGGCATGAGCCACCGCCCTGAGCACTAAGAGCAGGGCTGGCAAATGTCATTTTCAATAAAATGACCAACGATTTTTACCGAACCACGTTTGAAAATCTCGTCGGCGAGAAAACGATGATCGAGATTTTCAAATCTCATCGAATTTCTCGTCGACAGCACGTATAGTGTTTTGGTCATCGCTGGCTACAAACACATTTATTTGATATATTACAAGGTTTCATAACAAAACTTGAAATAAAACGTCCACTTGTCGATTACATATTATTGCTTGGCTAATTTTAGGTAGACTATTTAGTAATTTGTAAAACAAAATCGCATGAGACAAAATCTCATGACTACATGATGGTGTGAGAAGGACAAGAAATCTCACGATAGTTCATTTCTTCTCGTGACAGTGAGATTGCCTTTTTCATTGATGGCCGGAAATTTACCAGCTCTGACTAAGAGCTACCTCGGTAAGCTCGAAAGTACTCAGGCTAATGTGTCTGAGGATACAGAGCGCTTTGAGCAAAGGGGCACAAGAGGTATTCGCAAGACCACCAGAATTACATCGATGGCGAGGTGGCAGAGTTAGTGGAACAACGCCACCAAAGATCGGTGGACCCACCGACTAATTCCGGAAATATCTGGATCGGTCGAACAGCGTCATGAGGAACCTTTCACTTGACCCAGATACCGTCAGGCCATGGCTGCTTCAGACATTATCTGCAAAAATACGGGCACACTGAGTCCAGCGTGTCCCGTATGTGCGAAGCGGGCGAAACTGCAGAACATGTATTCTTCGTTTTCCTCACTTCATCGACGCACGGAACGGCATGATGGCCGTGAGCGGTTTGGACACGACTCTGACAATCTTGTCCAGAGATATGTCAAGAAAAGGACACTTGGGACGTGGTAAAAACGGTGGCCTCCCAGATTGTCTTAGAGCTACAGGACAAGTGGCGAAATGACCAGCGACAGGCTAAAGGGGTCAAACTAATCTAAGTAGTTAGACATATAGCGGGTGCTTAACGCACAGTAGCCCTCCACGTAGCAATACTGACAGGTGGTCCCGGGAGGATCAAGACTAGAAGGCCGGTGGGCTTTTTGTGGGTCGAGGAGTTGGCACCTCATCCCCACACCCTGAGTTCTTCAGGAGTCTGTAAGCAGATTTTCCATCCTGTTAAAACACCACACCACCACAGGTCCTCAAAGCTAAAATCAAAGCGGTGGTGGCTTCTGCGGATCGAAACATGATGAAACGTACTACGCGGCAGTTCCGGAAGTGTAATCTACAGTCATCGATATGGAAGGTGATTTTTTTAATGAAACAAATAAACCACATAAACATTCATTGCATATATGACTAACGGGTGTAATTCTTCTAAACATGTCATACTTTGATGCCCAGTTCCGTCATCAATATCTGTTTTGTGTTAATTTTGGACAGAGTGGCCTTCCTAAGGTGCCAACATAATCTTTGACTTATTTAAATATAAAAAATTGAAGGTCCATACAAAAACCGTGATAAGGGGAGTTATAAAAAGTCAATTTTTGCGTGACGTAATTAATGGACGTCTCAAACGTCACTTCGATATAAAGAAACGAAAAAACAAATTGGCTTTATATCGAGCTAATAGCAGCACTTCTTCGACAGCGATTACTATTCCCGTAAATCATCGTTGAAATTTATCCAATGATTTCCTGTTCACAGTTATCCCGCAAAGTTATTTCTCAGAATCTTACAACCGCCTAACTTTCCGAACAACGTTTAACCGCAGCACGTTCGACTTCTTCTCATTTACCTGTGCAAAAACATACTTCCCAAGTTCAAGTAGCATATAACCTAACAAGGCGCCACAGATTTGTTTTATTTGTAAGGGCAAAATGGGTTGCCAGTCAAACTGTCAGATTTAATGTAGCAATAAGCTGACTAGGCGGCGCAGGTGCAAGATGATTTCAACGTAATTAGATTTGAAATTTAACACAACAAACTTGAATTGTTTTGTTCGAGCTTTACACTTCTGTCTGCGGTTTAGCCATGATGCAGTTTGCTTAAACAGTAGCAGCGGAACAATGCTTCATCCATCGCTATTACTCAGCCGTATTCAAACCAAATGACTTGTATTTCGTACATCATTATATTTGTGTGTCCATAGGTTCAAAACAAACTGTCAAAAACAGGGATGCCATATTTTGCACATATGTCTAGTATTTGCAGAGCATACTTGAAATATTTAGCAAACAAAGTACTGGCTGCAGTACTGACTGTCCGGCTAAAGGAGCAAACGAGAATTTAAATTAAAAGTTCAAAGAAGAGAAACGTAATTTAAGAAATGTTCTAGTGATGCAGAGCTCGATAGTACTGTTCTCAAATGCGATACTATCGAGGATCCGCTCATTTACTACCACCGGGAATTGAGGTTCGGGAATTCGTGTCCCTCTGAAGTTCGGATCTAATGTGTACGAGGAGCTAAATGTATGCGAGGTGTATAGCAGATACGGTAAGAAGTTTCTGTAAAAACATTTTAAATATACTACTTTAGAGTAGTGATTCTTGAGGAAATGAAAGTGGGGCACTGAGACACAATGGGCCGGTAGACTAGCGCTATGGGCCCTCTCCGAGGGTAACATGGAGTCCCTACCTATGATAGTACTTATGATACTCCACACGTAAGATGGGGTTACAGGGTGGCCACATAATCTCAATTTAAAAATTTCTGCATTTTTCCTGAATTTTTCACGCATTTTCTGCATTATTTTCCCGACTGTGAAGATTAGATAGTATATATTGGATTATTGAATATTTTTGAAGTTTATGAAGTTTTTTAAATAGTAGCCTCGAAGTTCTTGCGTGGCTGCAAAATGGTGAGTCGACAACTGTGATGGAGCGTGCGTCCCCGCAACATAGCTCTGGTCCTTACAAGTTCCTACCTTATGCTTCCACGGGTCAACAGATGACAAAGACTGCCAGCTAAGGGTTGCGTACTTAGCTGGTAGTGCAGCCTGGGCACTGTTGTCCTTCTGACTTCAGCTAGATTGAGGAGGTGCGTGCCGAGTGTCTGTCCACCAAGGAGGTCTGTCCACCAGCAGCTGAGTAAGAAACACTGTATCCGTCAGCTATACCTTAGGGAGGCAGTCCCACCAACGTATGCAGCAGCGCGAGTAAGATAGCATGCTGAAGTCTCTACCCTACCACGAAAAATGCAAGTATTCTCTATTTTTATTATCGGTATATAATTTTGGATCATCCATGGAATCAGAAGACATGCAGATAGTACCCATGTTACTCTCATTTTATATTATAACATCCCTTCATCAATATTTTTTATGCTATTTCAGCTTCAGCATTTATCCATCATCGTAAGTTTTAGTTCACTTACCCCAGCATGGAGCGAGATAAGGCGCTATAACCTTGGCAATTATTGCACGCTTTTTCGTTCAAATGCCAAAGTTCACCCACAGCAAAGGAGCATGACTAATCTCTCTAGCATCTATGTCCCAACGATAAGGTACAAATTATCTACACTGTATAACTCAACATGGAAGCGTTTATACGGAGGTCCACAGCTCTCTTCCTTTCCTTGATTCATAGATGGATCAGATCTTTCTGAATCGCTCATTTTGAATCCTCTCTGCGGCACATACTATGCAGTTGGCCTAGCTACGATAAGAAAAATGATGGTATTCAAGAAAACATCATTTTCCAGGATGCTTTCAAGAATTGGCTGCGTTGAGAATGAGATTAGATTAGATTAGATTGGTCTCTCATATGGCTTATGAGAACGCTAGCTTTATATAAGTCATTGACCTTTCAAGTTTCTAGAAGAATACACATCGAAGAAAAAGTAGTGAGCGATCGACTTTTCGAGTACAACGTGCGTTGGTGCATATTGACATCAAGGATTTCGTGTTCTCAACGTTGTTGACAGTTCGTAGATCAATTCTGAGCTTCTATACTTTTTCTAGTTTGGTTCACCATCAGACACTTTCCATTTATTGAAAATGAGTAAACTTCTTCAACAATGCTGGATTTGCTGAAAAACACCTGTTTCATTTCGCATGAGAGACGGTAAACGACAAAAACGCCGAGTAAGCGACAAAACGCTACCAAATCCATTTGAAAACGTATAAGTATGGTTCCTACTATATGACAAAATTCGATGGCTTTTGAAATGCCCGACTTTTTCCGCATATATCCCGATGATTGAATTCCTGCATTTTTTTCAATTTTCCCGAGTCCGTGGCCTCTATGTAAAATGCAATTTTTTATCCGTCCATCTACCACAAAATACAATAATCTCACTGCTACTCCCAAGTAACATATCCAGTTCTATTCCAGCCGTATAGCACTCCTCCCGGCTTTGTTGATGAAACTACATTCAAAACTGTTTTGTCTACCAACACCTCCTCTATGCATGTTTTAAAGCCAAAATCTGTACTACAGTGGCCCACTCTATAGACGGTTGTGAAAACAAATAATAAACCTTCCATAGACCATAAAGATTTTGAAAAATGTTCTAGTGGAAAGATGTTATGACCACTTGAGAACCATCATATAAACCCATTGACACCATCAAACCAGTATAGGGCTGGAATGGCCACAGGTGTCAAACTTCACGGCGATATCGTGGTTGTTTTTTGTTTTTCTGCTTTGTTCGATTTTCTGCTATTCTGATTCATTCAACAGTAAATAAATGGCTGAGAAAAAGTCCTTAAGTGTTGCGGGAAATTATGTTTGATAGCAACACATATGAAATAAACTGAGCTTTTTATAGCGTATCATGCTCTAAATCATATGCACATTTAATTTATGGTGAATATTGGCACGATAAACTGAAAATTAATGCGCCTCGTATTATGCGAGTTCACAACAACAAAAACAAATTGAAAGAAATATATTCGATAAATTAATCAAGAAACTTCTGAAAATTTATAGAATTCCAATAAGATTATCTGAACGAATAACGAAATTTGTCTCAGATCTACAGTTCACTTCTCGAGTATTCAGTTAAGTGCGTCTTAAGGCCATTTGTAAACAATGACTTTAAATGTCGATTTCTCTCGAATCTTGAATCCTGTCGTGAAATCAGCAGCATCTGGTGAAGAATGTTAGTTCACCATATGGAGTAGCTGTATATAGTTGGATTTACGTGGTTCGTGAGAGATCAACGTTTTAAGTCATTTTTTACAAATGGCTTTTAGGCCCTTATCATGAATTACTCGAGAATTGTATAACATTTAAAATTTGGTGTATTTATTTTTCCACATTTCAATGATTTTGTATATTTCTATAGGTCGATTGCAAGAAAATCGCAGTTTTACTAAAGCCAATTTATCTTAGTATGGCTACTATAAACTATCTGGTCAGCGGTAGTTGGAGGCAAAATGGTTTTAAAATGCTTTTCAAACCGACCATAATAAGATAATATGAATGAGTCCTGAAACGGCATTTCAAAACAGCATTTTATGAGTTTACAAAGTCCAAATAAAACCTTTGATAGGAGTACAAGGAATTTTAGAAGTCAAGGTTTTAACATCGTTGTATAAAAGCCGTGTAGATTATTATAAACCTGACTAAAATTTGAAACCTATTGGCATCTGTTGCTGCCATAATAAAACCGAATTGATTTCTAGTGGCTTTCATAACACTTTAGTAAAACTTAATAAAGCTGGAAGGTTTTAGCAATGTTACTTGGGTTGTCACAATGGAAATTACTGTCAATGTTGGTATCATTGGTCCGTCATAAAGTCACAACGAAAATCGTTCCACGACCATACAAATCATATCTGGAGAAATTTCACCGTTAAAAGGGGTTGGTGAGTATTTTAACTAAGAAACAATCAACCAAATCCAACCAAGAAGCAATTGTCAACTAAACAATAAATACAAGCTTTTAAAAATATAACCTTCGTATCGAATACGACAATAGATATGAACGAAAATATGAAATGCACCGTTTTATTACTGCTATATAAATTGAAGATATGTAGCCCCAACGACTTTAACTACAAAAAATCCTTTTTATCAAACACTTTATTTCATAACCATTTTCATTGAAGTGTTTTTTTATTAATAAAATATAAATAAAAATTTTGAATTCAACTTTTTTACTTATGTAACTGAAACTTAACTCTATAACTCATTGTAATTCAATGGTTATTTAGAGCGAAGAAAAAAATCTGTGGAATTTATTTAATGAAAACTAAATTTTGATTTTAAAACTCAAAATCGGTAAGAACGTTATGGGAAAGCAATATGAAATTTATGTCGTCTATCAAATGCTTCAAGCTTAAGGGTCACTTTAAGAACATAAAACAATTGTTGTAGATTGCATACAATACAAGAAATATATGCAGAAATATTAACATAATCACAAAGACAGTAAAAATGACATAACTCGCTCTCTTATTACGTCTTTTTGTCAAAAGAAGTATAAATTTGCAAACAAAAACAGACATTTTTAGACATTCCCAGACATTTCAAATTTTTAGCGCAGACATTTGAAAAAAATATCTGCATCCCGGTCAAACTAATTGTTTCCGAATTTTGAGCGGGTGGAGAGATTTACAAAACAACTGCGGGACTTCCGTTAACAGAAAATTATTCGTGGTTTGAAAACTTCCCAGTCATATCAGCTTTTTCATCTAACTATTATTATCAAAAGTGTTGATTACCAAAAACCATTCCCTGAATGTATTTTAACTCAGTGTATATGAAAATCGGTCAGATGACTTCGAATCGGAAGTCGGAGCTTGAAAATGATCAAACACGCTTCGTTTTACGGTAAATTACAATCTCTACTTTCATGCTTTGAATAGCTGCCCAATTGCCGGTATCGTCAATCTCGTTCCGTATCACTAAACCAGCTCATGCCGAAAGCACATGGGCTTCTCCTAACTTACATAAGTTACCCTCGGCCCATTCTATTTCGTTTTCCTTCGTCATTCGAGCATTAACTACACCCATTCAAAAGTGGAAAAAAGTACCAGTGAATTTGCACCGATTACAATTTTCACTCGAATTGAAACCAATTTTGCAATTTAACACAATAAGCTCGAAAACAGAATGACTCACCTGAATTTCGAAACAGCCATGCTGCTCTGCTCTTGTTTGTTTCAGTAATGCAATGAATGACACGACGATTCTCCCACCTACTGGCTGTTGACTCTTAACTGGAGAGAACGCGGACGACGCACGCCCCGCCTACTACGCCACCAGCCGCCGCTTCTTGCTGATTTCACACGACTTCGTCTGAGTCCACTGCTCACTGACTACATTTGACGATGCCTCCTCATTGTCACACCGGTTGACTCCACTAACAACAACCCGATCTACCTACTTTGAGCGCCACTGTCACACAGTGCACTGAGTCGTTCTTAATTGACTTTTTCTCCGCGCACAAGTTTAAATTTAAATCTGGAGAGATGCTCTTTTCCCCACTGACCTACTGAAAATTGTCAAATACGAGGAGCTATCGCAAACTAACCGATCATTTCATTCCTGTTTCGTGAAGCGTCGCGCGATTGCAACACACCTTACTCACTAATCAATTCTGTTTTCATACCGCACATGCAAACTCACTCTGCTTTTTGATACGTAGTCTTCTTCTTCTTCTTTTTCACATAGTTAGCTTATCACATCACACCATACGCTACCAGTCCGTGTCAACCCGCCGCAGGCACTGATGAAGGTGTTTCCACTCGTTTCACTGCAATGGTTGCGGCGTTATTTGAGATAAGAATAGCGGAATCACAACTGTTCGGTCATTTATGCGAACTACTGAGAACACACTTGCTGCATATGCAGGAGCAGGCAGTATTTAGACAAATCGAAGAATATTGTCTCTATTAAAAGTACACAACACTCGCCACTCGACTGTCTGTCTGTCTGTCGGGTCGATCGAAGTGGGTGGATAATATTTCTTACTTACTATTTTTCCACACCTACTTAGGGCCGAGTTCCGAGACCTCACCAATGTAAACACATGACCGACTCTTCAATGGTTTAATGGCAATGCAGGCAAACAGACCCACGTACGATGAATTATTGACCGTACTGAACTGTAAATATCGGACTTACTAGTGAGTAAGATGAGACGAATGATGTGCTGAGCACTGTGGGGTGGGGGTTTCGATTTGTTTTGGTTTTAAGGTATTTACGTACTGTCAGAGGCACCTTAATAAAACAGAGAAACTGTGTGCATGGGAGGAATGGAACGAAACATATTAGCAACAGCCATGCGCAGAACGTTTCTGAAGGGATTGACAAACGTGGTCTTCTTTTGTGGAACGACATACGTTGGAAGTGGTGGATTGAAGATTTTCAAATAGAAACGCATCCAGCGGATAAATGCTCCAATAGTTGCGGTACGTTAGAAGCGATAGTGTGCCAATGGTTGCGTAAAGAGACTTCGCTGCGGCAGCAGTTCACGTAGGATTACATGGCAGCGGCGTTACTAACGTTACGAAACTTCCGTAGTCAGTCTTCCTTTTCAGCTGCATATTAGGTAAGTAATCTCATTGCAACGCATTTCTTGGACCATTACTTGTCCCATAGTAATGCACACTGTTAGCGTAACTGAACCAGCACA